>OVAU01002001.1:0-13374 GCA_900406315.1 Biscutella laevigata subsp. laevigata
TTTTTTTTTTATCATAATATATATAATATGTAGAATTTAATCTCGGGTGGTAACATAATAACTACACTAATATAAACTATTACACTATATGTCCGCATAATGTTTTACATAAGAAAGTGTATTCAATGAAATTAGTTTATATTTTTGTACCTCATAGTCAAAGTCAAATATTTGTGTCGACGCTTTGCAAAAGAGACTCGAACAGGTGAGTTTTAATTTTTTTTTTCATATAAATCTTGATTTAATATCTAATTATCGTTGACTCAAAAAATAAAAAATAATGCTCTATTATTTTCGAAAAAAATGAGTATTTATGATGTGAGATGTACATTATGCTCAGTTCAATGTGGCGAATTGGATCGAATGAATTGGTGATTCAGGCGAGTGTACGGTCTTAGCCCATGTTAACGTGGATGCTACCGACGGATAACTGCCCCAAATGTAATTTCGATATCCTTTAACTCTCAGAGGAATATGACCGACAATGGAATAGATGACATCACTAACTGGTCTAAGAAGTTTACTTTGTGTTCTTTCTCACTTATCCCAAGAAATTGTAATCGGGGGTAGCTCATACAGTCTATACGTAAACTTCACAAGCTTTACTTCCTTTCTACTCATAATGTTTCTCAACACCACTGCACTTACAACAATATACTCGAACATTATTAATTCTAATAAAAACTTGTTTCCTGAAAAAAATAATACGAAATCGGCGTGAACTTATGAGTTTGAATTGTAATTTCTTCATATATGTAGTACAATAGTTAAAAAAAAATATTATGATAAAGGTATTTTTTTGCAAGAAAAAAATCTTATTTTTTTATTATTAAATTTTTTTTTATTATTATTATTATTACTAGAATTTTCACCATTTTGAAATTATGTAGATTTCATGGACAAAAGTTCATAAAAACTTAAAGATCTTATAAAACGATATATAATTTTGTATTTTAGGACATTATGCTGATTTGGTGGATAATAGTTACAAAAACTAGTAGAGGTGAAAGATTTGGGTTGACCCACACTCAAATGACCCAAATCACGAAAAACATTTTTTGTAAATTACAGCGGGTTTGCCCACGCGAACAACGATCTACGAATAGATGTCCAAACCCAAATTGCGTCGTTCAACTAAACTGTCGGTTGACCCGCGATTCCATTACCATATAGTTCCCACAAAAAAACTTAGGAATTCTGTAAAATTGAGAGATTTTTAAAACTCTATAAATTTATTTTTAAAACTCTATAAATTTGTATTTTGGGGAATTATACCGATTTGGTGTATTACAACCAACAAAAACTGAGATATTTTGTTAAATGTAAAGATTTTGTTTTTTTTGTGCAATTATGCTAATTTTGTGGAAAATACTCTACAAAACTAAGATATTTTGTAAAACGCTATAATTTTTATTTTGGAATATTATCGGTTATTTGGTGTATAAGAAGTTAAGAAAACTGAGATATTTGTAAATTGTAATATATTTTTTTTGAGAAATTATGTTGATTTAATGGATAATATTCCACAAAAATGGAGAGATCTTGTAAAAAGATTGAATAACAAAAATAAATTGATATATTTTAGTAAAGTTATAGAATTTTGTATTTTGGAAAGTGTGATAATTAAGACGTGATTGGTAGAGTGAAGTGTGAGCTGAGAGTTGTAAGCAGCTGGGAGTTGGAGTTGAGAGTTGGAAAGAAGAGCTCTGAACGAGAGCTATGAGATGTGAATCAAATTAAAATTGTAAAATTATACTTTGAAATAAATTTATTTAATTTATTATTAAAATTATAAAATTAAATAAAATTCAAAAACTTCAAATTTTCATTACTTTAAATTTTCGGTTTTAAAGTTTTTTCAACACGATTTCGATTCCTAGCGTCATTTCATTAACATTTATATTTTAGTAATCATTCTGACAAGTTTCCATTTTAATTTATTTTAGTTAATTTTAGTTAATCGACATTATTTTTTAATAATTTTTCATTTTTGATTTTAGTGTAGATAAATAAGGATGATTTTAAAATTTAATCAAATAATTTATCAGTTAAGATTTTAATAATTATTTAACATATAATAACACAAATTATCAATAAATTAATTAAAAATAATTAAATTTTTGAATTTTTTTTGAAAAGAATAATTCTTAAGAATAAAAATATTTATTATAATCTAACACAACTATAATCACATAATTTACTCTTTAGATTTTAACAATTATTTAACTTTACTAACAAAGATTATTTTGTTAACTAAAATTATTTAAAATATTTTGAAATTTTAGTGGAGAAAAATAGTTATGAAATAAAAATATTATTTTAATCTGATGTATCTATAAGCAAGAAATTTAACTATTTAGATTTTAATAACTATTTTATTTTTAGTAATTAAAATGATTTAATTAATTAAAATATTTAAAGGTTTTTGAAATTTTGTTGGCGAAGAAAAAGGATTTAAGAATAAAAATATTTAATGGGAACTTACATGTGATATAACGTAATCGCTCTAAATTGAACAATCATCTTATAGATTAGCATGGAGAAGGCGATTGCAAAGGCGACGAGAGTGACGGCGTAGGTTTCGATGATTTCAACGACAGGATCTGGGAGGGGAACAACTTCAAATATGGAATCTGGAAAGTGGATTCGACACCACAAAAGGAATGAATGGATCGGGAGCGAATCTCGATTCAGATCTGAGGAATCTTCATATCGCGAGGATCTGGGTCCACGAAGTTAAGTTTAGATCTCTCTTTAAGGATTTGTTAATGTGGAGGGTGGGAGACAAGATACTATCAATCAAGGGATTCGATGGGATTTTGAGATATTCGTTTCGATTAGGTTTTATGGAGAAAAGGAAACTAGTACATGAAGGATATCTCTGGGATAATGGATGGGGAAATAGAGATATTCGGCTGGTTAATTGGCGGAAAGAATCGGGATTTCGTGGATTGCTTAGGGTTTGCTATATATTATGGGATCTGTGGGACATTTCTCTTCACAATCTCTGATTGTTTAGCTTTAACTCTCTCTTTTTCTCCAATTGTTTTTCTCTTGAGTGCAGAGACAATGACACAAGGAAGCTATGCTCTTTCAAAAGCGGGTGGAAGCTCCAGTGCTGCAAAGAAAGGTCCAAAGAGGATACGAATCACCGAATTCGATAGTGCTAAGGTGGTTCAAGGATTCTCCAGGACAATCATTGGACGCTGCTTCAATCCGGCCAAACAACCAACTTAAGATGCCCTTCATCATCTACCACGGATTTGGAGGATGGAGAAGAGGGTGGAAGGAACTGATCTGGGACTCGGAAGGTTCCAGTTCGGGTTTCGGATGGATGAGGACATTGAGGAGGTGTTAAAGATAGAACCTTTCCATTTTAATTCCTGGATGTTATCAGTGGTAAGGTGGGGACCGTCGTTGGAGTCGAAGTACCCATCAGCGATTCGCTTTTGGATCAGAGTCTTGGGAGTGCCTCTCTAATTTTGGGACCCAACAACCTTTCAGTGTGTAGGCGACACATTGGGGGATTTTGACATTGTGGATATCAAGGCTGGCAGAATCCGAGTTATCTTGGATGGCTTTCAACCTTTGGTCTTTGAATCAGAATTGGAGTTTACAGGAGGTGTGGAGGTTCTAGTCCAACTGCAATATGAGAAACTCATGGGCTTTTGCTCAATTTGCTCGAGCCTCTGTCAAGAAACAGCAAGGTGTGGACAAATTGGATCGGGAGAAGGATCCAGCCGGCGCTTAGAGAGTTCATACAATAACTCTCATGATAGCTATAAGGCGGCGGTGGAATCAGGGAGGGGTTACCGAGAAGGCGAGACAGGAAGAAGTGTGCGTGGGATCCGAGATACCGAGCATAGGACTCGATACTCCAAAGATAAGGCTCCTGTGAAGACAGAAACCGATAGAAGTCGCAAGGACAGGCCTCGACATCGAGAAGGAAAGGAGAAAGTGGTCGAAAGTGGGGTTAGCAAGCGGAAGGCATGGACCAAGGTGGAAAATTCGGGGGAGGGACTGATGGCAGTTGCGAGACAGCCACTTCGACTGACACAACCGCCTGTTTCTCCTCTGAGGATTCTGGATACAAATGGCAGTAACTTGTCCAATCAAAGTCTGGTGAATTTCACAGAGGACTTACGCGCTAGTGCGGTGAAGGATACAACTACTGGGGCTCTCTCGGGCCCGGACAAGAAGTTAAGCGAGAGTTTGGAGGTGGGGAAAACACCAGCAAGCAGTCAGCAGAGCCTGACAAAGGAGCTAATAGCGCAAGACCTCCAGGAGATGGGAAAATATGAGAAGAAACCGGTGGAGAGAACCTCTATGCAGGCTGACCAGGTGGAGAATGTGACTCATAAAGTAGATTACTCTGAAAAAACAGATGCTGAGTATGAGGCAGAGCTAGAGGAGATACTAGCTAATGAGTATAAGTTTAACCAGTTGATGGAAGAAGGAGGAGAAGAACAAGAGGATGCAATGATGGTAGAGTTGGTAGAGCAGCCTGGGGCACAAGCTCTGAACTCGATACAGAGCTCTGACAAGGCGCCTGAAGCCTTGGGACACAAGAAACTTTCGCAGCCAAAGAAGGTGGTGGGAACGAAGAAATTTGCTCTCCTATTGGTGTCGCCAAGAAGAACTACACCAACCAAGCCGATCTCGAAGACAGGTGACAAGCCGGAGGAGCAAGTCACGAAGAAGATCCGCCCAAACCGTCCAAATGATAGATGCAAGCGACAGGAAATGGTTACAAGATGAGCTGGGTTTTGGTGGGTGTGGGGATTTTGGTTTTTTTGCTTTTGTTTTTGTTTATCTCGCTTGTACCCCCTATGGTTTCGATTTGTAAGGCTCGAGTTTGTTTCTTTTTGGATTGAAGGAGTTATTTATCTTCGTGTGTGGGGATTTTAGCTGGGCAAAGAAGGTCCAAGGCCACTACATGGGTTAAATGGACAAGCTTAGACCAAGTCCCATGTAATTGGATTGACATGGAAAATATGATAATCTGGAAAAGATTACTTTCTGAGGTAGAAGGGAGAGATTAAATTTTTGTATGGAAGTACGAATTCTCAATTGGAATTGTTAAGGTCTGGGAAATCCTATGACAATAAGCTATCTACGGGAAACATGGCGGAAACAAAAGCCAGATATTGTGTTTCTTATGGAGACAAAGAACCAACGTCATTTTGTACAAGATGTCCAGGCACATCTGGGGTTCACTTGTCTCACTACGGTAGACCATGTGGGGACCAGCAGCGGTTTAGCTGTTATGTATAATCCTGGCATCCAGGCGGCAATCCTGTTCGAGAACAATATAATAGTAGATATGGAGATCAGGATTAAGCGACAGAGGATTGCGATGACCTTTGTCTACGGGGACCCAGTGCGGAATTTCCGGAGTCATGTATGGGAAAGAGTCCAACGGCTGGGTGTACCGCGAGAGGGCCCCTGGTTCCTTATTGGGGACTTCAATGAGAATAGGGGGAATCACGAGAAACAGGGAGGCAGACAGAGCTCGTTTTTCGAGTTTAATGAAGTGATCAATAATGGAGGGTTGTCAGAGTTCCCCACGCTGGGCAACCAGATGTCGTGGCGAGGAATGCAGAGCGGGGTGGGGGGGGTGGTTTGGTCAAAACTTGATAGAGCTTTTGCAAATGCGGATTGTCATGGGGTCTTCCCGACCTCATATGTGGAATACTTACAAATGATTGGATCAGACCATAAACTGTTTATAGCGGTCTTTAGGTCACAGGTATACAAAGACCGCGCCAAGTTCCGGTTTGATAAGCGCTGGCTAGGAAAACAGGCTTAATGGATACAGTCCGGGAGGGTTGGGACCCCGATTATAAGGAAACACCTTTTGTTGACCGAGTGGTGAATTGTAGGAAAGCAATCTCAAAATGGCGCAAGGATACCTTGGGAGAAGAGAGGAGGAATCTGGAGAGTCTACAGAGAGAATTAGAGGCGGCCCAGAGAGATGATTCTTCCCCCGTACAAGACTGGACCACATGTCGAGAAGGATTAAACAGGCATACCAGGACGAAGAGGTCTTTTGGAAACAAAAGAGTCGAAATCTATGGCTCAGAGAGGGGGACCGAAACACTAAGTTCTTCCATGCACTGAAAAAACAGCGACGGGCAAAGAACAGGATATCAAGACGGTTCACGGCCACAAGAAGTTGGGTGGATGAGGAGGAGGAAATTGAGAGAGTGACAACCTCCTATTTTCAAGATATTTTTATGACTACTTCCCCGGAGGATATAGAGAAAGTTCTGTTAAATGTCCAGTCCTCAGTCTCGGCGCAGGCGAACGATCTGCTGATCCAGCCAGCCACCGAGGAGGAAGTAAGGAAGGCCTTGTTTATGATGCACCCTAAAAAACCGCCGAGACCGGATGGAATGACGACACTTTTCTTCCAACGATCGTGGGAGATAGTGAAGAGGGATCTAGTGGAATTAGTCAATGACTTTCTAGACTCAGGGGCACTGGATCAGAGATTAAACGAGACAAATATTTGTCTCATCCCCAAGAAGGAGAGACCCACGACCATGACGGACTTGCGCTCAATAAGTCTGTGCAACGTGGGGTATAAGATAATATCCAAGCTCCTATGTCAGCGCCTCAAAGGGATTTTACCTACATTAATAGCGGAAACACAATCGACATTTGTGACAGGGCGACTCATCTCAGATAATATCCTTATTGCCCAAGAAATGTTCCATGGACTCAGGATGAACAAGGCATGCAAAGGGAAGTTTTTGGCAATCAAAACGGACATGAGCAAGGCTTATGACATATTAGAATGACAATTTGTGGAGGCAATCCTCCGGAAACTCGGGTTCGCTGAAACCTGGATAACATGGATGAGGGAGTGTATTTTGACGGTTAAATACTGCGTCCTGATCAACGAGTCTCCGAAGGGAGTTGTAGTCCCAGAGCGGGGACTCTGGCAACGTGATCCGTTGTCACCGTACCTCTTTATTCTATGCACGGAAGCTCTTATTGCCAATATTAACGAAGCAGAACGCCGGAAACAGATATCAGGAATAAAGGTGGCCCAACACTGTCCGACAATTACACACCTGCTTTTTGTGAACGACAACCTATTCTTCTGCAGAGCGAGGACGAGGGAATGTCAAGTGCTTATGGACATATTGGCCAAGTATGAACGGTCGTTGGGACAACGCATAAACTATGCAAAGTCTTCGATCCAGTTCGGGCACGAAATTCCAGAGTCTGAGCGATCGGAACTACGGATCATGACGGGGTTTACAGAGGAAGGACGGATGGGAAATTATCTGGGATTACCAGAGAGCCTGGGCGGATCCAAGAGTAAGATTTTCGCATTTATACAGGAAATGTTACATAATAGGATCAACCACTAGTCCACCAGATTTCTCTCCACTAGGGGTCGGGAGATTCTGATCAAAGCGGTTGCCACAACATTACCGACATACGTCATGTCATGCTTCCGCCTCCCAAAATCAATGTCAAAGACACTGAGAGGTGCAATTGCGAGATTTTGGTGGGGAGGAGCGGGAAACAAGTGGGGGATACACTGGAAAAGTTGGAAGAAGATGTGTAGGACAAAAGGATAAAAGAGGTATGTGATTCAGAGACTTGGAGCATTTCAACACCACCCTGTTAGCGAAGCAGCTATGGCGGCTAATGGAGTTCCCCGACTCCCTGTTCGCAAGGACCATGAAAGGCCGATATTACCGGGAGGGAGACCCGTTGAGGCCAGCCCGCTACTCCTCCCCCTCATATGGTTGGAGGAGCATTATCTCTGTGCGGTCTTTGGTAAATATAGGACTCATAAAACGGGTGGGATCAGAACATTCAATTTCAGTATAAAATGACCCCTGGATACCAACCGAACGCCCAAGGCCCGCACGGAGCTATGGTAACCACTACTATGCTCCGCTTTGGGTTAATCATCTGATTAACGCGGGGACAAGAACGTGGAATCTTCCACTAATGAATGCAATAATGGAACAAGATGACATTGCTATGATCCGAGGCATGAGACCAGCGGTGGAATATACCCTAGATGCTCATATATGGTACTTTTCCAAATCAGGGAAGTACACGGTTAAGTCAGGATATGAAGTCAGCCAGCGATTCCTGGGAACGACTACAGAGGCGGGTTTCAGACCAACGATGGATGATCTTACCACTCAAGTGTGGAGATTAAAGTGCCCTGCCAAGTTGAAACACTTCCTTTGGCAAGCGCTGACAGGCAGTGTCGCGGTGAGTGATCGCCTCAGATCACGAGGGATACGTTGCGATAGCCGCTGCCAGATATGTGGAGTGGTGGAGGAGGAGGATATTAACCATGTTTTGTTTCTCTGTCCCCCAACTCGACAAGTCTGGGCGTTGGCGAACATACCGCTGAATCGACGGGGAACGCTAAGCCCATCCTTGTTCTGCAATTTGGACTACCTGTTCTGGAGAATACCTCGGGAATTCGCCACATCGATATATCCCTGACTTTGTTGGTATATTTGGAAGGCAAGAAACAATAAGGTTTACCGGAATCAGGACCCCGAGCCTCTCCGCGTGGTCAACAAGCCTTCTTGAACTCCGAAATTTGGGAGTCTAACAACCCCAATGATGGAAAAATGTTGCTTCAACCGAGAGGTTGGGGGATTTGGCTGCATTTATATGTCATACTGATGGGGCTTGGAAACAGGGAGACGTCATGTCAGGATTAGGATGGTTTTCCCGCCAGATACACACGGCAGAGGGAATAGTGGGATCACGTAGTGTAGTGTGCTTGGAAACGGCTCTCCAAGCCGAATTGGAAGCCCTTTTGTGGGCAATGGAGAACATGATAGGTCAGGGATGGAAAAGGGTAGAGTTCAGGACGGACTCTACGGATTTACTGGATATGATACAGTTCCCCTCGGACTGGCCCCGATTCAGGAATCAGCTAGAAGTCTTCCAGTTGCTGAGAGCTTGGTTCGCCACTGTGACTTTTTCCTACGTCCATCGATCCGGAAACATAGCCACAAATCAACAAGCCAGAAGGGCAAGACAGACGTAAGTGGAATCGGAGGAGATATAAAATTTTACAGGAAGAGAACCGAATTAGAATTTTGTAGGATTTAATTTTATTTTTGCTGACAACAAAAAAAAACATGAGTGTCATAATGTGAGTGGATCACTTAAATTTTCCCACGTGTGATAGAAATAAAGAAGTTCTTGATGGGCATTGAGGGGTGGGCACTATGACGCAACCAACATCATTCGACTATTCCAATCATGGCTTTAATGTGCAATATTCAACAACAAAAAAAAGTTAGAGGTTTTGTAATTGGTAGAATATTGAGTTTTTAGATTTATGCTTTATTTGGTGGATAATATTAAAAATCTAGAGATGTTTTCTAAAATGTTAGAATTATGATTTTCTGGAAATTATGTTAATTTGGCTGATTTGGTGTATAAATGTCCACTAAAACGAAGAAATTTTGTAAAACATTAGAATTTGAGTTTTGGGGGATTATGTTGATTTTGTTGCTGATTGTACATAAAAATAGTAGTTCTATAAAACCCTTTAATATTTTATTTTAGGAAATTAGTTTGATTTGATGAGTAATAGTCCACAAAATTGATATATCTTTAAAACTTCAAAAGTTCTTATTTCGGAAACTCTGTTTATATGGTGTATAATAATCCATTAAAATTGAGATGTTCTTAGAAACGCTTGAATTTTAGTTTTTTTTTTTTTGAAATTGTGGTTATTTGAGAGATTTTGTAAAATATATATATTAGTATTTTAGGCAATTTTTCTGAATTTGGGGGATTTTTAAAATTGACAGAATTTTTTATATTGGATAATTATACTAATTTTAGGGATAATTTCCAACCAAAACTCAACAACTTTGTAAAACGCTAGAATTTTTTTTTTGAATTTTTTTTATTAATTTGGCGTATAATAGTCTCTAATACTTGAAAGATCTTGTAAAACCCTATAATTTTTTATTTTAGGAAATCATTTTTATTTGGCGGATAACGATCTACACAATTTAATATATTTCGCAAAACATTATTTTGGGTTTCTGAAAATTATGCTTATTTCATGGACAATATTCCATTAAACTAAAAGATTATGTAAATAGTTAGAATTTTGTATTTTGGAAAATTATGGTGTTTCGAGGGATACTAGTAGTTAAAACTAAGAGATTTTTTTTAAACACTAGAATTTTGAAAATTAAGTTAATTTGGTGGATAATATTGCAGAAAAACTAAACAATTTTGTAAATTGCTAGAATTTTGTATTTGAAGAAATTATGATAAAATGTTTGAAAATTATCCAAAAAATTGAGAGGTTTTGTAGAAGACCAATTTTTTATATTTTTGAGAATCATGCTGATTTAGTGGATAACAGTCCACAAATGTTGCAAGATTTTGTAAACTACTAGAACTTTGTTTTCTTTGAAAATATTCTGATTTCGTGAATAATATTTTTCAAAAACTGAAAGATTTTATCAAACATAATAATTTTTAATTTGTAGAAATTATGCTCATTTTGTGGATAATAATATTCCATTAAACTATGACATATTGTAAGAAAATAGAATATTTTCTCTAAAATATTATGATGATTTGGTGGATAATAGTTCATGAAAAATGTGATACTTTATAAAATCCTAGAATTTTTTATTTTTGAGAAGTTATGCTTATTTGGTGGAAAATAGTCCACCAATTTTTTTTTATTTTTAAAACTCTAAGATGATGCATTTTGGGAAACCTGTTGAATTGATGGATAATATCCACAAATTTGAGAGGTTTTATAATACACTATAATTTTGTATTTTATAAATTATGCTCATTTTGGAAATTTGATATATTTTCTTAAACACTAGAATTTTTATTTTGGATAGTTATGTTGATTTAAGAGATAATACTCCCAAAAAACTAAAAGATGTTGCAAACACTCTCATGTATGTTTTAGGAATTATGTTGATTGATTGATAATAATCTACAAAAATTAATATAGTTTGCAAAACACTTCAGTTTTGTGTTTTTGGAAATTGTGTTGACTTCGTGGATAGTACACAACAAAAGTTGATGTATTTTGTATAAAGTTTGTAATTTTGAGAAAATATGTTGGTTTTGTGTATATTAGTACACAAACTTGAGAGGTTTTGTTAAAGGCGGAAATTATGGTTATTTGGTGGATGATAGTACAAAAATTGATATATTTTGTAAATCGCTATAATTTTGGATTTTGGGGAATTATGCTAATTTTGTGAACAATAGTCCACAAAGTTGAGGTGTTTTGTAAAATGTTAGAATTTTTATTTCATGAAATTATGTTGATTTGAGAGATTTTGTAAAACACTAAAATTTTGTTTTTTGGTCAATCATGATGATTTGAGACATTTTGAAAAACCTTAGAATTTAGTATTTTGGGAAATTTACTAATTTCGTGGAAAATAGTCCTAAAAGATTAAAAGATTTTTAGAACCCTAGAATTTTTTATTTTGGGAAATTATGCTGATATAGTGGATAAAGTTCATAAAAAGGTGAGATACTTTGTTTTTTTTTTTTGTGAGATATTTTGTTAAATGCTAGATTTTTATTTTTGAGAAAATATACTTATTTGGTAGATAATAATCCACCTAAATTGATGTATTTTGTAAGACTTTAGGATTTTGCATTTTTGGGAAACATGCTAATTTGATGAATAATTTTCCACAAAATTTAGGTTTGCAAAATGGTAAAATTTTATATTTTATGAAATTATATTAATTTGATGGATAATATTACATAAAAATTGAGATATATTGTAAAACACTTAAGTTATGTATTCCCGTAAATTATGTGTATTCGGTATGTTAAGTGTTCGCAACTAATAATTTCATCCCGCAAATTTTAGGTGTTTCACAAACGAGTTCAGACATGACAATCTCTGTTTTTTTTTCTCTTTTCTTGTTCTTATGGAGAGCGTAAAGAAAGTTTTTTATACATCAGAATTCATCCCATTGTTTTGTTTTAATAATGTTTGTGACAATACTCATGCAATTGTGCAACACACGGGTTCTAATGAACGTAATGTCTAAAGGAAAATTTGTTTTTTTTTTATGTTCTTTAAATCATTATACTATATTACAACTTTTAAATTTTGGTGTTCTAAATTCGATTAAATATTTTGATGTATAAAACTCTAATTTTACTTAGTTAAGCTAATTTAGCCTACACAATACATTTGTCGGAGACTTTTGACTATGGAATTAAATGCGACTGTCCGACCAGAAAAAGTTTATGTAATACAAAATAATAGAGTTCACCCGAGTTATATTAAAAAGAAATTGGTGACTTCTTTGTTCCTTTTGTGTATTCGGGTTTAGTGTCTTCTCTTCTTTCAACAAAACCTTCTTCTTTTTGGCTAAATTAAAGAGGTTTTACTTGAAATGTTAAATGGTCGTTATAAATGAACATATTGTGATACCTTGTCGGAGCGACGTCGTTGGCCAATCTCCGGCAAAATCTGACGGAGCTTAGTTACAAGGTCGATCATCAGATCATCGGAGATCCTTGGAGCACTTGAAGATTGTCTTGATCTTCTGTTAGACATGTTCTACAATGTGGCACGAAAACGACCCTAATTAAGTTGTGTTCGTATTTCTTCTTATCCTCCTCCTCCTCCTCTCTCACACGCTATATTGAACTGTGGAATAGTTCTTAAAATATATAAATGAGATAAGTAGGTGTATAGCTTTTATGTTTCGATAAGGTTTAATTTGAAAAGCAAAGACCAAAAAGGAAGAAGAAAATAGAGAGAAGATATAATGAGAAAGTGTTGGAGGTTTGAATACACTTGCAATATATATAAAGAAATTGAGAATGTGATAAGAGCTATTTAAATAGGCCAAAAGGACCACGAGAGAGAGAGAGAGAGCTCTAAACCTCGACAATAATGTCACGAGGCAAGAAAGCGATAGGTTTTGAATGCCTTATAAGTTATAACCACAAATATTTGACATCAGTTTTTCTTTGTATGCATTTCATCTAAGTAGAAATTCTTACTAAAGAATGTCACAAAATCATATAAAAGTTGTGGGAGATGCCACAACTCTATAAAACTTTTACCACATGTCATAAGTCAACAACGAAAGAAACGATGACTACTTTTTATTGTCACCATTGTATAGATTGTTAAATGATCCATAAACAAAAATGTGTGCGGTGGATCAAAAGTGTTTAATAACTATAACTAGAATTGATCTCGTACTCGGGTATTTTTATTTTGAAAGTAACATTTATAATTAACATTTTAAATTATCAAGGTTATAAAATATTTATATTTTGTCTTGAAAATTTATATGATAATATTGATTGAGATCTAATTAACCAAACACTTTTAAGATT
>OVAU01002002.1:0-13372 GCA_900406315.1 Biscutella laevigata subsp. laevigata
AAACACACGTAGATTTTCTTGTTAGCTAAAAATATGATTTTATCTCAATTTCCTTTTCTCTATTTGATCGATCAATTTCCTTTTCTCTCTTTGATCGAATCTTCAGTATCTTTTGTTTTCATAATGTTGTGCGTTTTGATGCAATTTCAATCTCCCCTTTTTAGCTTGAATGTGATCTCACATATTCCTGAAGTTCTTGCATGATTTATGCATAATGTCAACTTAAACTAACTACCCGATCAAGATCTGAAACCAGCCCAAACAGTTACACTACACCAACCAAAACATACTGCCCCAGACTTATATGATCAAAAGCTAGAAACTAAAAGCTTGCAGACACTTGTTGCTTACTCTTTCTCCTTTTATAATTTTAACTCTGTTTTTGTCAAGAGCTTGACATCTAAACTTGTTAAAAATCACTTTCATTCCTTGATCACATAGTTGACTCACACTTATAAGGTTTGCTTTTACACCTTCCACAAGATAGACATTCACCAGATTATGAGCACTTGAATTTGAGGTTTCTCCTTTCCCTTTGATTTTTCCCTGTCCACCATCTCCTAAAGTCACACTTCCTCCTTTGAAGTTTTTCATCTTATCAAGATACTCTTCCTTTCTTGTCATGTGTTTAGTGCATCCACTATCGAAATATCATGCTTCTTCTAATCCTTGTTTTGATGTGAGTGTTGTATAGCAGTGAAGATCCCCTTTCATAATCTTAGTTGCTCTTGAGTAAAGATCGTCCTTCTTTACCCAATACTTGAACCGACTTGTTCTGTTTTGGTGTAGCCTGTGTAACGTATTCAACGCAGAGATC
Source organism: Biscutella laevigata subsp. laevigata (assembly GCA_900406315.1). Lineage (NCBI taxonomy): Eukaryota > Viridiplantae > Streptophyta > Magnoliopsida > Brassicales > Brassicaceae > Biscutella > Biscutella laevigata. The sequence continues at coordinate 818 of OVAU01002002.1, forward strand.
TTTTCTTTGTATTGATAACAGTAAGGTTTTACGAGGCCAACTTTTCCACAATAATAGCATACGTATCTTCTTTCATGTTGATAAGTGTTGATGAACTTCCTGCTAACAGTATCACTAACACTTGTTTGACTTGTCTCTGTATGTTTTGGTTTANTAACGTATTCAACGCAGAGATCTTTTCTTTGTATTGATAACAGTAAGGTTTTACGAGGCCAACTTTTCCACAATAATAGCATACGTATCTTCTTTCATGTTGATAAGTGTTGATGAACTTCCTGCTAACAGTATCACTAACACTTGTTTGACTTGTCTCTGTATGTTTTGGTTTATACTGCTGAATTTTTTCAGTAAGATATTCTTTGGTTGTTTTATCCAATTCATTAATTCATGCATCTTGTATATCTTTTTTCTTGATCAGATCATCAATTTCAGCTTGAAGTTTGAGTACTTTCCCTTTTTCAGCAATTAACTCCTGCAAATTTTTTGTCATGATACTTTGTTTATTCTTTTCCTTGTTTGCACATTTTGCTTCATTAAGTTGTTCCTCCCAATCTTTTTGTAACGGTACCCTAATTTTTCTTTCAACACTCATGGTCAGATCACGTTCTTCATCTTGTTGGGTGATTTTCACTTCCAATTTTGCTGTCTTTTTCCTTTTAGAGTTTAGTTATATTTGTAGTTTTTCAATATTAATTGACAACTCTTTCTTCTCCTTTACCAAAACCTGATTTTCTTTGCTTAATTTAAGTAACGTGTTGCACATTGTTTTGTATTCTGCAATCATATCCACTTTTTCTTCATTATCTGATTCTGAGATATCACTTTCACTCTGAAAATCTGTGATCCCCACAAAAGCTACATAGTTGCTTAACTGTTCTTCATCGCTTCCTTCTTCAGACGTTGCTTCATCTATGCTTATCATAGAGTTATCTTTTCTCCTTTTTGAGTCAGTAACACACTCACTTTGAATATGACCAAATCCTTCACAGTTAAAGCATTGAAGTTCTCTTATCTTTGCAGTAGGATACTCTCCCTTCATATGACCAAAACCTTTGCATTCGAAGCATTCAATCTCTGATTGTTTTCTCCTATCCGATTGATCTCTACTATGTCCAAAACGGTTTTGACTTTGGCTTTTCTCCAGTCTTTTAATAGCTTTGCCAAACCGCTTTACTAATAGTGCTACTGGATTTGTGGTCTCATCTGTATTCGTCTCAGCAACTAGAGCAATGCTTTTTTGTTTCTTTGAAACTTCTAGTTCCATTTCGTTTGCTTGAAGCATTCCGACAACTTCTTCAAAGCTTGTCTCATCAGTGTTCATTGATACCGCCATGGCTGTTTTGTATGCTGCAAAGTTCGTTGGGAGACACCTTAAAAGTTTCTTCACTATTTTTTTATCTTTATACTTCTTTCCCAGAACTTGAGCTTCATTGGCAATAGAACTTAGTTGGGCGCTGAACTCAGCAATTGTCTCATCCTCCTCCATCTTCAGGTTCTCAAATTTAGATGCTAACATGTCGATCCTTGATCTTTTCACTTTTCTGTTCCTTCAAATGTCGTCTGTAGAATATATCAAGCTTCTTTGGTTGTCTCACAACTTTGTATTAACTTGAATTGGTTTTGCTTGGCACAAATATAGCTGATAAAGCTTTTGAATTAAACTTTGTCATTCGTTTTTCCTCTACAGTCCATTCTGCTTTTGGTTTAGAAACGTGACCAGTTGTTGTTCGTGTAGTAGGCGGTTTCCATCCATCTTCAACCGCTGTCCAAGAATCCTCGTCAATGCTTCTGATACTTGCTCGCATCTGCACCTTCCAAAACTCATAGCTATCCGAATCCAAAACTAGCTGCTTAGATACTATCATCATCGCATCCCGATCTTACTTGTTTCAATAACACAAGTTCAAGCTCTGATACCAATTGAAAAAACACTCTTGGATCCGTTTAATTGCTTGTTAACTAAGGTACTATGTTTCTCCAAAAACCACTTTGTTTTTGTTCCAAGACACGTCTAACAAACACTTTGAGTTTCTGAACTGCTCTCAGAACTCTGCACATATTACAAACTACCTTTGTTAAGTCTTTTTGTAATCTAACAACAACTCTCTAAGACAAGATCTCTCTATCTCTCTTAAAACATGATCGATCCTCACTCACACAATACTTTTTCAGCCTTTGTAAGCCCTAATTGATCCCTTGTTTGATTAGCTTGAACCTTCTTTTATACTAGTTGATTGTTTCCTTTTTTTTTCTTGGCTTTGAGATAAACACACGTATATTTTCTTGTTAGCTAAAAAAATGATTTTGTCTCAATTTTCTTTTCTCTCTTTGATCGATCAATTTCCTTTTCTCTCTTTGATCGAATCTTCAGTATCTTTTGTCTTCATAATGTTTTGCGTTTTGATGCAATTTCACTAATGGGTTACCTGAACCTTAGCGAAGACCCGAAGAAGGTTGGACCAAATGTAACTATGATGGTTCCTTCACTAACATTCACGAGAACACAAATTCTGGATGAATTTGCCGAAATTCGAGGGGAAATGTTCGAAGTGTAGGTTATGCGGTTGGGAGATGCACTAGAAACGCCATTGAAGCGGAGATCCAAGCATTGATTGCGTCGATGAAGGATTGTTTGGACAAAGGTTATGACGGTGTTATCTTTGAAAATGATTCAAAGAACCTCTTTGACATCATAACCGGGAAGACCGATAGCTTCAATCTCAGAAACTGGCTGAGTGATTTTGAGTATTGGAAGAACAAATACGGCCGGATTCAATTCAACTGGATACGAAGAGATGGAAATATGGCCATAGATTGTTTAGCAAAAGCTCAAAGAACCCACTTAAAAAAAAAAAAAAAAAAGCTCAAATAACCATGTCTTCTATGTCTTATAATTACTTTTTTACCCCCGTGTTTTTATCGCATATTGAAGTGCTGACGTTGTAAACTCTTATGTTTAATATAGTTAGTATTAGTCGTTAAAAAAAAATGGGAGTGGGCCGTTGGCAAAAACAAAAAAAAGGAAGTGAACCCCTGTTATAGTTCACAAGACAAAAAAACACATAAATTTCTATAGTAAAATGTGAACTCTGTAAACTAATAGAAATCATACAATTTAACAAACAAAAATTTATTAAAAAGAACTATATGTTTTGAACATGGCTTTCATAATTACATGGAGATAAACTATATGTTTTTAACAATTTTCTTATAATTTTCAATTTTAAATAATAATTCCTGACTATAAATGTTTGATGCATTGAGTCAATGTGATGATAAATATCTTGTATAAACAGATTTAAAAAAAAGAAGAGAAAATCTGTGAAATTTGACAAAACCGAAATATATGTAAAAAAAAGAGAAAGAAGAAGTTCTGATACTAATATAATTTACCACTTGACAAAAAAAAAAGGAAAAAAATAAGTTCTCAACCGACATGATTTGACTGAACTGAGTTGAACCAGAATTTTCGGTTTTGGTTTTCGATTCAGTTATCTCGAAATAACCGATCAGATAATTAATTATGTTTTTGGTTCGGTCGAATCGAACTGATCATATAACCGAAATTTGAGTTTTTTTAGAAAATAATCTAAAATTAAACAAAAAATTTGAAAAATAAATCAATTACCCGAAATTAACCAAAATTAATCGAAATACCCGAACCGAATTACATGAAATTAACCGAATTGATATGAAATTATCCTAATTTTTTCGGTTTGCCGAAATTATCCATAATTTCGGATAAATTCATGTAATTTTTTAAATGTCCGAATTAACCAATAATCGAACCGAACCAAACCAAGCTGAAAATATACTCGGTTCAATTTGAAAACCAAATTTAAAATCCGCAAAAATCTGAGAACCGAAAAAATCTACCCAATTTGGTCCGAAACGAATCGGAACTCTATAAAAAACTGTTACATATGTATAATAATTGGGCCGAGAACAGAGCCCAGATAGAAAACTGTAAACAGTTAAAACCGGAAACCATAAACCGAACCGATCGTTTAAATTCGAACCAGATGTTGGCTTCAACCAAATCTTAATATATATAAAGCACAAGTCAATTGGCAATTCTCCATTTGACATGTGTCATTTTAAATTAAAACTAAAATATTTATATTTAAATTTAGTTTCTTCAAATATCATTTTGCACGATTCCAAATAACTGTTTTCTCTAAATTCAAATTTAATTTGGACAATTCCTAAAATCAAGGATACATTTGCGCAATTCCTAAAATCAATGACACATTTCACACTAACTACGATCTCTATTTGAATATTGATTTCATATTTTAAATTAAGACAATTTTTTGCTTAATATTAAATTTAAAAATTAAGAAATATTATGTAATTCTTTTTTTTTTTTGTCAACAAATATTATGTAATTCTTTTTTTAAAATATATATATATATTTATATAATGATATTCGCGTACATAGTAGGGATAAAATACTAGTTGACAATAACGCCGAACCTTCTCACCTTTCCGATTCGTAGCCTAACGCAAATTTCAAATCAAAATTCTCTCACTCTCTTCTTCTTCATCTTTCTCACATAAACCCTAAACCTCTCTCTCTCTGTCTCTGTCTCCCTCTCCCTCTCACTCTCTATCTGAGTAACAAATCTAAGAAGATGTTTTCTCCGTCTACAAAAAGACCTAAGCAGAGCTCTCGCATTGACAGAACTCCACGCCATCGAATCGCTCCGCCGGATTCTCCCGTAACTCCGGCATTTCAAAGTCGGGATAATTTCATCTCAGATCGTCCTACAACTGGAACTCCTGCTCCTTGGGCTCCTCGTTTATCAGTTCTCGCTAGGTAATATAACTAATTGCTTACCTACCATTTTAGGAATTCGATCTTGTTTGATTCCTTTTCATTGATTTCTCTGTTTATGTTTTTTGCTTTGCCAAGAGTTTCTCCGGTTAAAAATGGTGAAAAAGGAGAAGATACAGATCAATTAAAGCCTGTATTCGTTGGAGAGTTTCCTCAGTTAGTGAGAGATGAACAAAGCTACTTCTCGAGGAATAATAGTCATCTTGGTTAGTTTTATTTGCGTTAGATAGAAAACAGTTTCTTTGAGGAATGTAAATTACTTAGTTTTTTTTTTTTTTTGCTTATTCTTCTCCAGGTGATGCCTGTGTATCTGGTGGAATGGATAAAGAAACCCGTCTTTCTTGGTTTATAACTGGAACTAAACTTTTTGTATGGAGTCACTTGACAACTTCACCGTCGAGAAAATGTGTTGTTCTTGAACTTCCTTTTGGTGTTTTGTCTAATCAAGAGTCTGGTGGTGATGGTAAAAGCTGGTTGGTCAGTGTTGTTTCTTGGGATACTTCTGGTGCAGCAAGTGGTGCTGCTCGATCTCGTAGTCCTATTGGTGTTGTTATGTGTAACAGAAAAACACGAGCTGTTGTTTACTGGTCAGACATCTTTTCTGGGAAGGAAGCTGCTCCTGTTACTAATGTCGGATCTCCTGATGAAACTGGTTTGTATAGTTTACCCGTAGGTGGAAAAAGCTCGTCATTCAGCAAGCGACAAAACAATGGGATTAGAAGCACTAGAGCTGAATATAGCTATCTGAATGCTTTGATTACTACCCCAGTTGTTACGACTGAGCGCCTTTGTATTGCTATTGCATGCAGTTCTAATGGTGAGCTATGGCAATTTACTTGTAGCCCTACAGGCGTTAAAAGTAATCAAGTACCGTTGAACGTCACTTCTTCCTCCATAAGTGAGGGGTATCCAAGGTCCCTAATCTGGCAATTTTCGCAAGGATTGGAAAGAGAGTCTTGTTGGCAATTTTTTATGCTGACGGATTGTGACATTCATTGTTTTACTATTGAACCTTATCCTGATCTGACTGTTTCGAAAGTCTGGCAACACGAGATTATTGGCACTGATGGTGATTCAGGTATCAAGAAAGATATAGCAAGCCAAAAGCAAATTTGGCCTCTAGATTTGCAGGTGGATGATCACGGTAAAGTGATTACCGTTCTTGTTGCCACTATTTGCATGGACCGTCCCAGCAGTTCAAGCTATACACAATATTCGCTTTTAACCTTGCAACATAAATCTGAGATGAGACTTGCAGATGGGAGAGAGGAAAGGGTTCTGGAGAAGCAGACTCCAATCCAAGTCATAATCCCAAAAGCAAGAGTGGAGGATAAAGACTTCTTATTCTCTATGAAACTCAGAGTTGGTGGTAGACCCCCAGGGTCAGCTATAATCCTTTCAGGTGATGGAACAGCCACTGTCTGCTACTGTCGTGGGAATTCTACCCGTCTTTATAAGTTTGATTTACCTTATGATGCTGGAAAGGTCTTGGATGCTTCAGTTCTTCCCTCAACTAATGAATATGAATCTGGTGCATGGACAGTGCTAACTGAGAAAGCTGGAGTTTGGGCAATACCGGAGACAGCAGTTGTGCTTGGTGGTGTCGAACCTCCAGAGCGAAGTTTGTCACGCAAAGGGAGCTCCAATGAGAGGACTAGACGAGATGAGACATGGACTGCACCACATGACATTGATAGAACTGCTGGAAGGGAGAATTCTAATTTACAGAATAGTGGAGAAAAAGCAAATCCTAAAATGGGATTTGCTCGTCAAACTGCGCGTGATGAAGAATCAGAAGCTTTGCTTGGTCAGCTCTTTGAGGATTTTCTGTTATCTGGGAAAGTTGATGGCTCCTTGGAAAAGCTTAGTCAATCTGGTGCATTTGATAGAGATGGAGAGGCTAATGTTTTTGCTCGCAAAAGCAAATCTATAGTTGACACATTAGCTAAGCATTGGACAACAACTAGAGGAGCTGAGATAGTAGCTATGACTGTTATAACTGCACAACTGGTCGAGAAACAACAGAAGCATGAGAAGTTTCTACACTTTCTTGCTCTATCCAAATGCCATGAGGAGTTGTGCTCTAAACAGAGTATGCACTTTTATCTCAAATTGTTTTTTTCGTACTGTAGCAGGATTTTATTCATTGTTGCACACGTGAAGATATATCTCTATATTATAAGTATTTCTTCCCCAAGATCAGATGGTTAATGAATAATGCAAAGTTAGAGCTTATACTTTTGTCAACCTGCTTCTACCTACCCTTGTTTATCCTGTTCTTAAATTATTCTGATTGGCATAAAAATTGTCTCTTGAGCTAATGCATCTCGTTTATGACAGGACATTCTTTGCAAATAGTTCTCGAAAATGGTGAAAAACTTGCTGCAATGATCCAACTCCGGGAACTCCAAAATATGATAAACCAGAGCCGATCCACCAGATTTGGCTCGCCGCATGCTGGCTCTGAGGATCAAGTTTCATGTGCCCTTTGGGATCTTATTCAATTGGTAGGTGAGAGATCGCGGCGAAATACAGTTCTTTTGATGGACAGAGATAATGCTGAAGTTTTCTACAGTAAGGTATCTGAACTTGAGGAAGTATTTTATTGCCTAAACAGGCAGCTCGAATACATCATCAGAGCTGACCAACCACTTGGAACTCAAGTGCAGAGAGCCTGCGAACTCTCGAAAGCATGTGTTACAATTCTTCAGACTGCCTTAGATTACAAAAATGAGCATCAAATGTGGTATCCACCACTAGAAGGTTTAATACCTTGGCACTCCCAGTCTGTTGTGTGTAATGGACTATGGTGCATTGCATCGTTTATGCTTCATCTGTTAACTGAGGCTTCTAGGATTGATATATTTGCTAAATCAGATATATACATGCATCTCGAAGTGCTTACTGAAGTTTTACTTGAGGCTAGTGCGGGTTCTACCATTGCTAAATTGGAGCGAGAAGAAGAGCACAAAGGTTTGCTTGATGAGTACTGGACTCGGCGGGACACCATTTTTGACTGTCTTTATCAACAAGCTAAAGAGTTCATGGAAGCCGATTTCCAGGTTAGCAAGTTCTCTGCATACGGTACACTGAATATTCTTTTAGTGTTTTGAGTCGCACCATAAACTGGTTTTGTATCTATAGGGCGTCAGAGAGAGAACTGAAAACACGGATGAAGATATCTTCAGGAACCGTTGTTCCAACTTGCTTTCCGTTGCAAAGCGACATGCAGGCTATAAAATTATGTGGAAGATATGTTATGATCTCAATGACACAGGGCTGCTCAGAAATTTAATGGTATGACCTCAGGGTTCTTCCTTCCATGTTTGTCGAGTAATCTCAAAACCATTAATAATAAATAATCATCTCTTGCTTAGTTTTATTCGATTTATTTCCTTTGCAGCAAGAGGGCGTGGGAGCACAAGGAGGGTTCAGTTACTATGTGTTCCAGCAACTCTCTACTATGAAACAGTTCTCTAAGCTTCTACGGCTTGGAGAAGAATTCCAGGACGAGCTATTGATGTTTCTAAAGCGCCATCCCGATCTGCTGTGGCTTCATAAGGTGTTTCTTCATCAATTCGCATCTGCTTCTGATACTCTTCACGCATTGGCTCTAGCACAAGGTGAAGAGTCTATGGAAAGTACTGAAGAAAGAACAATGCCAACACCTGAAGATGCACAACCAACGTTTGCAGACCGCAAGCGGTTCCTGAACCTTTCAAAGATAGCCTACGTAGCAGGTATACTAGTTTATCTTCCTTATCCATATCACATGTTATTCGATTGTGAGATTCATAATACTTTTTTTTGAAAAACCGAAGTTCATGATAATCATCATGTTTCAGATAAGGATGCTGATTCCGAATTGAAATTGAAGCGCATTGAAGCTGATCTCAAGTTACTGAAGCTGCAGGTTAAGAGATTCTGAGCTATGTTAATGTCTCTTGTATAGAATGAAGTTATTCTCAGCTGTGTTAAACACTCTCTATAACTGGTGAAACCGTAAATATTGACAGGAAGAAATAACAAAAGCTCTTCCAACCAATGGAGAAGCTAGAAACCGGCTATTCCGACCAGAGGAGCTCATTGAAATATGTCTCGGAATCCAAGGAAGATGGACAGCTATTAAGGCTTTCGAGGTGTTTGCATGGACGAGCTGGTCGTTCCGCGAGAATAACAGGAGTCTCTTGGAAGAATGCTGGAGAAATGCTGCAGATCAAGACGACTGGGACAGGCTTCATCAAGCATCAACTGATGAAGGTTGGAGCGACAAAGAAACATTACAGAATCTGAGGAACACTGCACTGTTCCAGGCTTCCAATAGGTGTTATGGGCCAAACCGAGTCAACACTTTTGATGGGGACTTTGCACAGGTCCTTCCGCTGAGACGAGAGAACTCTGAGGATTCAACTTCTTCTGTAGAGGAAGTGTTGATAAGCCACAAAGATTTCTCAGAGGCAGGGAAACTAATGCTAACTGCAATCATGCTTGGTTGTGTAGAAGATGAAGAGAGTGTTGTAGTCGAAGAACACTCATCTCCGATGGAGTAATGAACATTGTGTTTTTAAATTTAAAGTGACGATGTAAATGACTTTTGAGGAAATCCATTTCACCTTTTGATGGTTTGGTTTTATGAGTTTTATTGTGTAATTGGTTTAACGAGTTACAGATTGTACGAAAGTTTGCTTTAACCAGAATCAAAAACTACAACTTTTATTATATGTTTTCATAGTAACTTCTGAAAGGTTATTTAAAAATAAAGTAACTGTATTAAAGTTATTGTCTGAAAACTTGTTTGGGTATTAAAGTTATGGTTCACCATATATCAAAGTATGTTAGCTATTAAAAAGATTAGTTTTAAAAAGAAAAAAAAGTGTTAAGTAGTATATATTTTTTCAAAAATAAAATAATTTTATATAATTTTTACAAAATTTCCTCTAGCAAGGATAAAATGAAACGTAATCCAAGACATGAGATATCATCTCAAAGAATAGCCAATAAAATCAGTGAAACAAACACTATCCTCTCATTGACCCATAAGATCTTTTCTTGCCAGGTGGCATCACCACAACCACTACCATTCTCCTCTTAGGACCAAAGAAATCTAACTTAAACCCTCTCCACCAATTAGAAATTGCTGATGTGTACATCTCATCATCCCCTAACATTAACACTGTCTCTGTTTTATAAAACCCCAAATTGGGTTCACCGATTCTTCTCAACTCACACAACTCTCTCTATCTCTCTCTTCAAATCCTTTCATTTTCTTCAACAAAGATTTGGATAATGGCAACTTCAGCAATCCAGCAATCCTCCTTTGCCGGCCAAACGGCTCTCAAGCCCTCCAACGACCTCCTCCGCAAGGTTGGTGTCTCCGGTGGTGGTCGATTCACCATGCGCCGTACCGTCAAGTCTACTCCCCAAAGCATCTGGTACCAAAACTTATCTCTTGTTTTAATCCAATTCTTAAGATTTGCAGATCTGTCTAATCACCAAACAGGTACGGACCAGACCGTCCCAAATACTTGGGACCATTTTCGGAGAACACACCGTCTTACCTAACCGGAGAATACCCCGGAGACTACGGCTGGGACACCGCCGGACTCTCAGCTGACCCAGAGACATTCGCAAAGAACCGCGAGCTTGAAGTAATCCACAGCAGATGGGCCATGCTCGGTGCTCTAGGCTGCACATTCCCTGAGATCCTCTCAAAGAACGGAGTCAAATTCGGAGAAGCCGTGTGGTTCAAGGCAGGATCTCAGATTTTCTCAGAAGGAGGTCTTGATTACCTCGGAAACCCTAACTTGATCCACGCCCAAAGTATCTTAGCCATATGGGCTTGTCAAGTTGTGCTTATGGGTTTCATTGAAGGCTACAGAATCGGAGGTGGACCACTCGGAGAAGGTCTTGATCCACTTTACCCCGGAGGTGCGTTTGACCCATTGAACTTGGCAGAGGATCCAGAGGCCTTCGCTGAACTGAAGGTGAAGGAGCTCAAGAATGGTCGTCTTGCAATGTTCTCCATGTTTGGATTCTTTGTTCAAGCCATTGTAACTGGTAAAGGTCCCATAGAGAACTTGTTTGATCACTTGGCTGATCCTGTGGCTAACAATGCCTGGTCTTACGCTACTAACTTTGTCCCCGGAAAGTAAATTATCATCTGGATTTGCTTCTTAATCTCTCTGCTTTGTAAAACTCTATTAATGTATTACTATTCGTTTCTTTTGGCGAGGACTGTTTTTTTTTTTCATTTGACTGCACATTTTGGCAAGTGTCATAAGAGGTTCATATAAACTTAATATCTAGTAGAAATCATGTGGACAAGATGCAGCCAATATCTTGTAGAGAACGTAACAAAACTGGATTATAGTCTTGTGAAATTAGGCTGATTTCTGTATATACTCAACTAAGAGTTTTTATTTTGTGGAAGCCTAGATTTGAATGTTTCAGGTTGAAGAAAAAAGTTTTAAACTTCCAAATTCAAAGGATATAATACAAGAGGTTAGATTTGTAAATACTTATTCTACTAAAACATATTTTATATACTACAAAAATTTATAATGAATCAGTTTATTAATAAACTAGAATTTTACCCGTATTTTATGCGGGTTGATGTGTTTTTAAATTAAAATATTACGATGTTTTAATTTTATAGAAAACTATATTTTAAAAATTAAATGTGATTAACAAACATTAATAAATATTTTTCAGTAAATTTATTTAGTTAAATTTATTTAATTTTATAAATTTTTCTTCTGAATAGAATAATAATATTATTTATATATTGAATTTGAATAATGATTTTACCGTTGATTAATCTGTTTGACCATTGTATTGAAGATAAAGTTTTAAATGATCTTTTGATAAAAGTTGTTTAAAAACACGTTTCTAGTTAAAAACACAAATTGAATATTAATATAATTTGATTTACTGTAATACGTATTAGATTATATGTAAAATAATTTGTAAAAATAAAATCTCTAATGATATTTTGTCTTGGAAAAATTTAAAACTGAAACTTTATATATTTATCGGTTAATAAGATAATAGTTAATTGTTATTATATTTTTGTTAGATTTAGATATATATATATATATATATATATATATATATATATATTAAAAACATTGTATACGAATTTCAGTTTATATTTATTTATTTTTTATTATACTGAAATTTTCAAAATTTATTATATTTATTTTGATAAAATATCTAAACTCAATTTAAATTATATTTATTTCAATTTTACTCGAAAATGTTTAGTTTGTTCTTTAAATTGATTTTTTGAATGACATATAATATAAATTTTAATGATAATATTTATATTCATAAAAGTGATTCTAAAATAATATTTAGAGATATAAAATAAATATAATAAGATAAAATAATGTTGAACATAATTATTATATATTAAAACTTATGTTTAAATTATTGTAGTTATACAATGTTTTGGACAAAAAAATGTGTATATCTTGTATTTTTCATAATGGATATGTGTTGCAAAAAAATAGATATGTATAATATAGGATATACTAAATTATATATCTATTTAAGTGTAGGTTAAAAATATTAATATATATGAGAAGATAAAATTATATACAACATAATCTATTCTATTAAAACAATGGTTATCTATAGGGATGTTAATATGGGTTAGTGACCCGCGGGTCTAAACGAGTCATGATCTAAACGGGTTAACCCGTGACCCGTCTATTTAA
>OVAU01002003.1:0-13371 GCA_900406315.1 Biscutella laevigata subsp. laevigata
CTAGAATTTTTTATTTTAAAATTGGACACGTATTAAATTATTGTTTCATGTTTTTTTTATTGATGATCATTTGATTAATTTAATTTTATTTATCATTCAACTCAAAAAATTTCATTTAAATTATAGTAAATNTATATATATTAGATATGTTTAATTATTAATAATTTTGTCGATAACAATTAAACCCGTGCATGGCACGGGTACTAACCTAGTTTATTTTTAAATACATAAATTATTTGTTGAAAATTTGAATAAGAGGTTAGTTAATCTATATTAAATAAAAGGATCTTAAAAATATATGATTTATTGCATTATAAATTTCACCAATCAAACCATATTTAAAAATTAATAGAAATCTTAACAGAACTTTTAAAATAATATCAATCCCAAATATGTTTTAATTAATTAGATACAAGTCGATATTCTTACATAAATTTTCAAATCAAAACATAAATCATGTATAATATAGAATCTATATATTATCATGTGTTAATTATAAATATTATTTTTAAAATAAAAATTATACGCTTTGAACGAGGACTCAATTCTAGTAATACTTTAAAACTAATATCAATACTAATAAAAATTTAATTAATTAGACATTATTCAATATCTATATTTCAAAATCAAATCATAAATCAAATATAAGATAATATATACGATCATGTTTTTTTAATTTAAAGTATCAATTTCAAAATAAATAATACTCTTAAGAGACTCAACTCTAGCATAAAATTAATGCATACAAATCCACAAATCATGATTTCTTAACATAAGATCTTGTTATAGTCTTTCGAGGTAAAGATCGAGCTCTCAAAGACATCTCAAGAAAACACAAGAAGCTATAGTCCTTCCCAAAATGGGTTTTTAGAATCTTGATAATAAAGAGAACTCAAATCAAAACAGCAGTTCAGAGATGTGATCTTATTCGATCACATATACCTTCTTAAGGTGTAAAACATAGCTAACAATTTTCTCAGGATCAGGCAAAGTCTTAGCCACACTTTCTCTCTCCATACATCTTTTGCCCCAAGCCATAAGTTTCGAACACTCTGATTCGATACTGAAGTTACAAAACTTATTGTAAGCAGGAAACCAACAATAGAATCCAACCAGAAGAATGTCTACAAATCCAAATTCATCGCCGCTAAAGTAAGGTTTATCTCCAAGCTCAGATTCAAGAATCTTGAGCAATTCAATAAACTCCTTATTGTTTGCTTCTAACTCCTCACCTTTCGTTGTCCAAGTCCTCCTCCCACAAACACACACCTAAACCCAAGAATTAATCTTCTAACATGATTCGTCAAAAGATCTTATCATTACCTGTTTATGGATTCAAAGATTACCTCTTTATCGATGAAATCTGCCCAGAACAAAGCTTGAGCTCTTTGGTAAGGATCGGAAGGGAGGAATGGGTTTTTTTGGGTCCAGACCTCGTCGATGTACAGAACTTGGTTGATGGATTCACAAATCGGTTTAACATTGTGGATGAGAACCGGGATTTTTTTGTGAACCGGATTCATCTCGAGGAGTAAAGGACTCTTGTTGTAGATCACATCCTCTTCCGATATGTAATCGTACTTGACTCCTTTCTCCTCTAACGCAATCATCGTCCTCATGCCGTATACGCTTGGCCAGAAACCTAGAAGGATCACCTCGTCCGCCATTGTTGCAAACCTTGAAGGATCACCTAAGATATATATATATATATATATATTATAGTCCTCTTCTCGATCTAAGTCTTGATAAAAATAAGTGAGACATAACTCCTGAGGACAATAAATCTCTCTGAGTCTTCATAAATCTCTCTGGTTAGTTATTTGTTTATACACTGGTTTGATTGCAAAGTAAATATAACATTTTATGATGAAATATTTTACACTTTATTTTGAAATTCTTCTATGAATCAAAGATTTCGTCAACAAAAAAAGTAATGCATGACTATGATTAACGCTATGTTATAAATCTTGATTAGTTATACACTATTCTGTATTAATTAAAGTGGATGGAAAAATAATTACTGTCTAAAAAGTTGAGCTATAAAAACAATTTAATTGAGACTTATAGTTTAATTTGCTTATTTTAGTATTGATACTGTGAATTATAATATAGATTCAAGTTTTGGTAATGTGCGTGTAAGGTATAGCTTGATCAAATGACGTAAGCGCTGATCATTTCAGAAGCAAAGTACATATATAATAGTTTTTATCGAATACATTTTTTTATTTGAAGATGCAAATCATCATTTTGTAACTTACTCTTAATATAATATGGGAAAATAATATTGTTTGATTTCAAGGTGTGAAAATATACATGTGTATAAGACCCAACGTAACAAATGGAATACTGTAAAACAAAAGTGAAATGCTTTTAAAAGAAAACTAGAGTTGAACCCGCGCATATGCGCGCGACTATTTTTCTAGTACAAAATTAAAATTAAAATTTTAAATCATAAAACCTAATATTTATTATTTAATCATTATTTAGTTAAATATTTTGTTATCCATAATTTTGTAGCAAAAATTATAAAAATATTAAATCGTATCATTTATTAATATATATACATATTTTCTGTAAGCAATAATACTTTATGTATTTACAAAATAAGATGTTTAACATAAGAACATTATATATATATATATAATATTAGTAACACATATTTTTGCTATATTATTTTGTATAGAGAAATTTATGTGTGATTCAAAAGAATATTACTATTTGATTTTGAAATTAATTCTAATCATAAAAATATCTTAACGACATAAAAAATATTCGAAAAAAACTACAAAATAATATTCTATTTTAGAAACTAAATATTTACTTTATTTTGTAGTCAGGATTATATTCAGTTTTTTAGATAAGACGAAATAATTCAATTTAGTATTTAATAATCCTAAAATTTATGATTTATTATAACAATAATATTAAATTTTCTACAAAAGGATATTCGATTTTAGAAACTAAATATTTATTTTATTACTATTTTTTAGTTAGGATTATATGCATTATTTTAGAGAAAACTTAATAATTTAATAATCCTAAAATTTATGGTTTGTTATAACAATAATATATTAAATTGTTAATCATCGTGTATGTATGTATTATTTAGATATAATAATATCAAATATAACAACCTTTTTACCTAATTATCCTAAGAAATAGTTTATTATGACTTTTCTAAATAAATAAACTCTGTTTTAATATAATAGATGCATTGTTTTGTATTATTATAGTGTATAAACTGCTACCAAATCAAAAACATTGTTGAATTTGTTATGCACGGGTTGCATAACTTGAATAATTTGGTTAGTATTGCTTTTAGTGAAAATGTAAATCATAGTTGTGGCCAGATGGTAAATGAACGGATAAGGAATATCAACATATTTTAAATTCAATTCGTTTGTTATGTAAAACTATAACATAATATTTCTGGACACCTCATAAGTATTCTTTTGACTTTTAACACTTTCTAAGATTAATCAGGTTCTTAACGGTATATAACTCTCGTATCATAAAAAAAGGAATGTAAATCCCCTATATATAAAAACAGAAGCATTTTTGTTGACGTGTCGCAACCAGAAAAGTTTTGACTCAAAATTGTTGATGTGTCGTTTTCTGGTGCGTTTTCAGATTAAATTTAAAATAAGACTTAAGCTTCTTACAAAATTACACATTGTCATTACCATAAATACTATATATGCTTATATATTTAAAATATGTAATATTATGTAGTCTTTTCTGTTATAGAAAGAATATCTCATATATATGTCATCATATCATATTTTTATTATTGTATTTTCCTACGTATATTTATTTGATAGTATTCTTATATAAAAATTGAATTAATATATAATTCATATAATAAAAAAATTTAGATTTTTCGAGTTTTCTGTATTTCAGATTTTTCAAGACGGATGTGAAATACTTACCTTAAAAGGAAACTTATATTTTAAAAAGTCTCACATCGACTAAGAAAGTAATAAGAGAATTTGAATCAGTTATGTAATTAGTTAATATGCACAAAATATTGAATAATAATAAAAAACATGATTTTGCCGACATGCAATTTATACAATTTTTATTTTGTATGTATAATTTGGTAGCTCGACCGTAAATACTAAATATCTAAATGTTTAAATATAAAAATATTTTAATCCCACGCATGACGTGGAGCACAACAACTATATTATTATTGATTAAATGGGGACAAAAAGGTGATAAGAGAAAAACCACCGGAGTGGAATCAAAGTGAGGAAAGTGACGATACATCAATGCACTGTCTTTTTTTGGTTCAAGTCCACGCGTCATCACCGTTTGCAGAATTAAAAGATAATGTATATTAGTGGAATTTAGAAAGAACCCACACAGAATGGTTTTTTATGATCGAGAAAAAGAATGATATTTTTTTTTCCTTTTGAGGCCATTGTAACGTGGCCACCTGCTCTAATAATATAGGTTTGTAATATCCACATATTATTTTAGTCTACTAAACTCCTTTGTGAACACGACTTCATATTCGAACACACTTAAACTCATACAACTCAAACTCACTGATTCTCTCACGCATTATTAGGGAAAACACACACAGAAAAATCAAAGTTAAAACACATAACACACCTTAACGACAAGATTAACTACTCTCTAAGAAGAATTAATTATTCAGATCCGAGATTATTCTTCCTAAACTGAGCAGCATATGCAACAATCTTCTCGGACTCGGGTAGAGACTTGGACACACTCTCTTTCTCCATGCATCTCTTTCCCCAAGCAATCAGTTTTGGACTCTCTGTTTCGATGCTAAAGTTACCAAACTTCTCATATGCTTGGAACCAACTGTAGAATGTTATCAATGAAATATCTACATATCCAAATCTATCTCCACCGAAGTAAGGTTTATCTCCAAGCTCAGATTCAAGAATCTTCACTGCTTCTTTAAATTCCTTCTTCCCTTCTTCCTGTTCCTCACCTTTCTTTCCCCATATCTTGAATTGTGCTTCGTTGAACTGAATTCATTTCCACAACAAGAGAATTAAGACAAATCTACCGACATGCAACACTTAAAAGGGATATGGTTAGGTTACCTTCTTGTCCACGAAATCGGCCCAGAATCTAGCTTGAGCTCTTTCGTAAGGATCGGAAGGGAAGAATGGATTCTTCTCAGGCCATGCTTCGTCGATGTACTGGACAATATTGAGAGATTCGCAGACAGGTTTACCTTCGTGGATCAGAACTGGAATCTTCTTGTGAACCGGATTACTCTGGAGGAGTAAAGGGCTCTTGTTACTGAAATCCTCTTCTCTGTACTCGAACTCAACACCTTTCTCTCTCAACGCAACTCTTGCCCTCATTCCAAACATGCTTGGCCAGTAATCCAGAAGAATCGTAGGAGTAGCCATTGATTTCGATCGCTAAAGCTCAACAATGATATTATTTGATCTTTGTTTTTGTTAGTGAGTGAATAAGAAGCCGTGAGTGATGGTTGTTTATAAGGATACGAAAAGGTTTTTTTTTATGTCATATCAACTTTTCTTTTTGTGAAACACTATGGTCCATAATACTATAAAGCTTTTAAAAGTTAAAACTCTATAATTTGATGCCATTCCCTTTTATTTTCTTACATAATTTCCCGCCGATTGTATTTTATATAGCATAGTTAGTCTATACTTAACTCATATTTAAGTATTAACCAATGTAAATAGGACTCTTGTTCAAATTAGGTTTGGGAAAATAATTGGAATCAAACCGAATCCAAACCAAAAAACAGTATCGAACCAGAACAAAAAAAAACCCTAATAAATAATAAATTTATTATTCGAACACAACCGAAATATTTTGCATATCCGAAAGATCCAAATCTAAACCTAAATATTCAATATTTATTAATTTTTAAGTATTTTAAAGTATTCTTAATTTTTAATATTAAAATTTAGATATTAATACATTTTTCATATTTTATTCTCAGTTTTATTTATTTTTGTATTTTTATTATATTTTTTAAAAAATAGATTAAATTTTCTAAGTTTATTACTATTTCAAATACTGATTATTATTTTGGTTGAAAAACTCGAACCCACACCGATCCAAATCCAATAAATTTGATACTTTTTCGGTTATTATAAATTTACAAAATCCGAATCAAACCTAAATTATACCGAGCCGAACAAAAAAATTAAACAACTCGAACTTATATCGATGACTCCAAAAACTTGAAACTCAAATAGATCTTACTCGAACTCAAACAAATACCCTTAGACCTATATTTAAATATTAGCCGAAAGTGATTATGACATCTTCAACAACAATAATTCATAAATTTACTGAATTCGAACAAAACCAAAATCATAACAAACTAAAACCGAACCAAAATTTTAAATAACCCAAGTAAATCCTAAATCGATGATGATCTCGAAACTTGAGTGATTCTTATCCGAACTCAAATAGGTACCCTTCAAATATAAGCCGAAAGTAGTTATAACCCCTTCACCAATAATAATTCACAAATTCAGTTATGCATCTTAAAACTCAAAGATATCTGACTCATGTTCAGATACTAGCTGAAAGTATAGATGAGAAATATTATTGTGTTGATTTAATTGATTTAAAATCCAAATAAAACATTATTTGTAGGCTTACCGATCATTGTGATATTTTATTTCTGCACATCTAATTTTTTTATATAAAAATTCTTAAAGTTAGGAAACAAAAAAAATTCTTAAAGATTCGAAAAATACTTTAATACTAGGAGCCAAAAGAAAAGGTTACCGCACAAAAATCGTGAACCCCTTGTGTCAGTAGGTTCTGAATTGATGCATCTTTTGACGTGGCCACATACACAAATGTGTGTGTAGTGTTAGGTGAGCTTACATTAAACATGTGATCATCCATTCGAATGCCTACTTTACTCGCTTTATGTTTTTACATGCGTTAAAAATCAAAATACAGTGAGGACTTTTATACTGGTATCCATGTGTATACTAGATTTAATAAATATAAATGCTTTTTAAGTAGAGCTACTATTCGGTTCGGTTTGGTTCGAAACAAATTGGTTATGTTTCTCCAATTCTCTCGGTTATTCGAGGTTTTAAATTTAAACCGATTAAATTTTAGATTTGGTTTGGTTTAGTTATTGGTTAATCTAGGTAGTTTAAAAAATTATCTGAAATTAATCAGAACTTTCAGATTTCGAATAATTTCGGATAGCGGATAATTGATTGATTTTTCAAACTTTTGATTTCCCGTTTCTTTTAAAAATCAATTTTTGTTTAACTGATTGGCTCAATCGAATTGATCTTGATCCGATCGGTTATTACGAGATACGTGCTTAACCAGTATTTTTATACGTTATGAACAAATGGGGCACCAAGTAAAAGACCACAAGATATTTTAGCCAAAATCATTTATTAAACTCGTTCATATTGTACTCAAACTACAGAACAAAGTCACAAAACAAACCCCATAGATCAAGTAAACATACAAATGTGCTCAAGCAAACACATATATTACTTTATTCTCTACTGAACTCAAACCAAACCACCTCACAGAAGATCCGAGTTCGCTATAGAAAGACATCACACGAAAAGTAAAACAAGGAGGAGGAGATCCGAACCAAACGACAAAGAAACAAAGTCTACTCGACAACAAATTTCTTCCTTAGCTCAGAGACGAATCCAGTAACCTTTTCAGGATCAGGCAAAGACTTAGCCACACTCTCCCTCTGCAAACATTTCTTAGCCCAACCCACCAGCTTTGGACACTCAGCTTCGATGCTAAAGTTACCAAACTTCTCGTACGCTGGAAACCAGGTGTAGAATCCAATAAGAGCAATGTCTACATAGCCAAACCCATCCCCACCAAAGTAAGGTTTGTCTCCAAGCTCAGTTTCAAGAGTCTTAAGTATCTCAATGAACTCCTTCTTGCCTGTCTCTTGTTCATCACCTTTAGTCGCCCAGACTTTCCTCTGAGCATCGTACATCTGATCCAATTGAACAAGTTAACACAACATCGAACTATGTCAAAAGTCAAAATCCAATTGAACAGAGTAACACAAAATCGAACTATGTCAAAACTCTAAGACCTATCCAAATTAAGCTTTAAATGAAGTCTACAAGCGAAATCAGTTACTAAAATCCCCCAAAATTGTCGGAGATGCAACAGTAACTCATCGAAAACTCCAAAAATCCAAATCAAGCTCAATCTAAACAAAATAGAGGGAAACAAAGAGATGAATGTTACCTTTTTATCGATGAAATCTGCCCAGAACCTAGCCTGAGCTCTCTGGTAAGGATCGGAAGGGAGGAGAGGGTTCTTTTGAGACCAAACCTCGTCGATGTACTGAACCTGGATGATAGATTCGTTAATCGGTTTACCGTTGTGGATGAGAACAGGAATCTTCTTGTGAATAGGATTCATCTGAAGAAGCAAAGGACTCTTGTTCCTTAAATCCTCTTCTCTATACTCGAATTCAACGCCTTTCTCCCTCAAAGCGATTCTAGTTCTCATACCGAACATGCTCGGCCAGAAATCAAGAAGGATCAATTCATTCTCCATTGTTACGAATTTCGTGTTTCTGGATAGATCTGTTGGGTACTGAGTTATAAGGTTAGGTTGAAGAGGTTCTTTATAAAGAGAAGAAAATGGATTTTGCCTAAAACGAGTGGGGCCGCTTTTAACTATAAGAAAAAAAGAAAAAAAAAAAAAGACTATTTTCATTAATAACTATTATATTAATATAATATAGAATTTATTTACAAAAAAAAATCATAATGAATTATTTTATTAATGACTAGGCAAATAAAACTATATTAGATATATATGTATAATAAATCAAATCTAACTAAAATATTATTTTCCAAACAATAATATTTATTATTCTTATAAATAAATCAAAACATATTTCAAATTTTAAAAATATTTTAGTTTCTTAATGTGACGAAATTAAAGTTTTTTTCAATTAAAAATATACCAATAAATATTTAGGAAATAAATCATTACTTAATTAATAGATTTTAATAATATGTTAGATTTATCGATATTATATTAAACATCTATTATATTAAATTAGAGTTTATAAGTTATAATAAACTATTTCTATCATGACTAGAAAAATAAAATTAGACTAGATATATATGTATAACAAACCAAATCTAACTAAAATATTATTTTTTAAACAATGATAATATTTTTCAAACAATAATATTTATCATCCTAATAAATAAATCAAACCCTATTTCAAATTTTAAAAATATTTTAGATTCTTAATGTGCCAAAATTAAAATTATTTTCAATTAAAAAAATATTAATAAATATTTATAAAATAATGCAACTCTAATTTTGTCTTTAAAGTAAGTAATATCATATTCAAAAGTAGTTGAAATGTGATGACAAATTATGGAAACGAGGGAGAAAGGTGGTAGAGTAACGTAGACGTTGACTAGAGAAATCGAGATATTTCGATGAGAGTGTAGAATGATGTGCTTATGCCCAGAGCCGGCCCTGAAATGCCTAAAAATTGTATGGGTCACAAGCAAAAAAAATAAAAATGGGCCTATTTACAAACAAAAAATGATTTTTTGATGAAAAATAGTCGAAAATTAGACGTTTTGAAAATGGGCCGCAAGCGGTTGTTTGGGTTGCTTGGGCTCAGGGCCGGCACTGCAGTTATGCCACTACTTACGCCATTCTATTTGCTTCTCTGCTTGAGTATAGAATAAGAAATAGTATTTTGCTTCCACATTGACTAATCAATTCAATGTAATCGATAAATGGCTGTCCTTTTTTCATCTTAATTTTAAAACTGAAATAAATAAAAATGAAACAAAAAAATAAAAAAGACAACGTTCTATTACAAAAAAAAAAACTGATGATTCGTTTTTAGGAAAAAGGGTTGAATAATCGGTTTAGGAGCATCACGTATAATGGGAGAATCCAAAGTGGTTCTTATGAATTAATTAACTTAAAATAATGGTTAGATATTAGTTAAGATATTTTGGAATGTTAAAGAAAAAAGAGGGGTTCAATGGTAGAATCTATTTGAGTTTTTTAAGAATAAAATATTATATTTTTATAAATTGTAATATTAGAAAGAAAATATAATTTATTTAATTTTATAAAAATTTATAAATTATTAATATTAGTATCCTATCATTCTAATATAAAATTTTAAATCAAAACATAAATTATATATAATTAGAATATATTATCATATTTCATAATTTAAATGGTTAATTATCTATCTATTATATTAAACCATGTTTTATCTACTACAAATAAATCATAGAACTACTTCCTAGAATGATTTAAATTACAATATCTATAATTTTTAAAATATAAACTAAAATATCTCTAACCGACTAACTAAGATATTAAATAAAAGTATTCAATTAAATAATGATAATGAACAACTAATTATCGTGAATATTGATATATCCTTTGATAATTTAATAAATTTAATTTTAAAAGTAGGTTAAAATATCTCTAACCAACTAACTAAGATATTAAATAAAAGTATTCAATTAAATAATGATAATGAAATAATTATCATGAATATTGATATATATATATATATATCGATAATTTGATAAAATTTTATATGTAAAGTAAATATCTTTTGCTAGCTATATTAAATAAAATTATATTTTATTAAAGTTAAAATATTTTCATTATAAAAATATTCGCGTTGAACGCGGGAACAATTTTTCCTTAAAAACATATAATGGTGGACGAGCCGAAAAAAGCGGACGAATGAGTGTCTGCCTTGTGACATATCTTAAGACAACTCAAAAGTTCTTCTAGAAGAAGCGAAGATACCAACTGTCCATATTTTTAATATTTATTTTGTCTCAAGAAACCAATCTCTTCGCGAGTTGCACTTGGTCTAACAATTTTTGAAGTTGCTAAACCGTAGTATGGGCCGGGCTCATTCGTCAGATAAAATTGATATTGTTTTAATTTGCAAACCAAATCATAAAGATCTTGTTGCAGACCCTATCTTCATGGGCTTTTTCTAGCTCTATGTAAGCACCATTGTACGCTATATTACTCGCTTACGAGAGTCAATATGCTTCTAGATACAGTTGTTTTTACAAGTCTACAACGACAGGAACGTGGTGGCTCAGCGTTTGAGAAGAGCAGATAGATAGAGCCGGTTTCAAAGCAATCATTCTCACTGTAGATAAACCAAAGCTTGGTCGCAGAGAATCTGATATCAAGAATAGATTTTACCTTGCTACTTTACTTGACTTCGAAGAATTTTGAAGGTCTTGAACTCGGCAAGATGGATAGGGTAACAACTTCGATCTGTGATCTTATTATGTAATTTCTGTTGGTACTTGAATTCCCGTAACGTTCTTGGAGGATTCTATACGGATGATAAGAGAAAGAGTTTGAACTCACGATGACATTAAGTGGATGCAGTAGTTTAAAGGAGATCACACGTAACCACATCGTCACTGATTGGGATGCTCCTCGAGCGCTATAGATACACATAACCATAGAAGAAAACATTGTAATGTATTGTCTTCTTCGACTGCCTATCTTGTGATTTGGTGAATTGTAAATTTTACTTGGATATCTTTTCTTAGTCTCCTAATGAGTAATGATATACTAAATATACCGTTATTTATGAGTGTTATTATTTATAAATTATATTTTGCGGTAGAGTGAATATGTGAAACGCTAAAATTTTATCGATTTGTTAATAATAATCTACAAAAATTCAAATATTGTATAAACTGTTAGAATTTTTATCATGACAATTTTTTTTTTCAACATGTGGGCTACATATGGGGGCCCCACTCTCAGAAACCGTATGTAAGCGGTGCGGGTCGAACACACGATCGGGTGCCAGGCTCAACACCAGTGAAACCACTGGACTATGAGAACTTGTGTTATAATGTTAACATACGAAAATTAAGATATTTTAATAATTTATAGTTTTTTTTTTTTTTTGTCAACTTTTAATAATTTATAGTTTTATAGAACATATTAATTAAAAAATTATTAACCCAACCATTTTCTGGGGAAAGGGGTTTTCTATCTAAAAATGTTTACGTCAGTGAATAGTAGAAATTAGTTTTTACGAAAAATAATGATATAACTAATTTTAACTTTAAGTGTGAGTTTGTTTCTAAGATAAAACCAAATGTTTTACTATATTTAAAAACAAAACCAATTCAATTACCATATTAATTTTTTCCTTATCAAAAATATTTATTACAGAGTAACTATTCTCTTTTGATGTTTTATATTATTTTTTTCTGGGTTAATCTCTATCTATTCTTTTGTTTCTTTCGATGTACATTATAAATGTAAGTGTAAAATTAAAATTACAAAGAATTACTATGATTCACCACTAAAAGTTGCAATGATTTAATTTACTACTCCCTCGGTCCCATTATCTAGAATTTTCTAGGTTTTTAATTTTGTTCCAAAATATAAGATTTTCACAAATAACTATGCAAGTTTTAAATTCTTTTTCATTAAATATTGAGTTGACCAACCAATAACATTTTAGTAATCAATTTTTTATTTTCTTTTAAATTATTACTAATATTTCATTAATTATTTTCTTAAGAATTGTACATTCCGCTAAAAAATACTATATTATGGGATAGAGGGAATATTAAAAGTTTCAATAATTCAAAAGTTGTAATAATTCTCTACTAAAAAATTACAATGATTTATCACTAAATATTATACTGATTGATAAGATAATCATCAATTTAAAAATTACAAAATGAAAATAAATGTAAATATTATCTTTAAGGTTACAATCATTCATTTCATCTTCAATATTCTTCCATTTTTTAAGTGTATAAATTCAGAAAATAAAAAACATATAATCAAATATATAAACAAAAATATTGTAATAATTTAATGGGTGATATGCAATAAATACATAAACGACATATATATTGTTTCTAACAAACAAAAAAAGCGATACAAGAATAAGAGATTGATTCACGAAGGAGAATAATAGCGTAATAACAAACCTGGATTTGCTTGCGTTGTATTCGGTATCTAAAGACACGTAGCAATTAGCAACACACTAGCTATTGTCATAACATGATACATACGGACATAAAGATAAGTAGATAGTTAATAAGTGTCTTTCTCCAAACCAATAAACTCTTATTGATTTCTTTTTTTTTCACAATAATCTTAATTTATAGACCTAATCACTTATTAGTTCTACTAAAAATATTAAACACTTTTTCCTTATTTTTTTTTCTCCTTAGATTTAGCTAACACCTAAATCTAATCTTCTATTTTATCTTTAATTTAATCTTAAACTATGTGACTTGTCTCCAAGTCAACATTCTCCCCGTTAAGCTTGAACTAGATTTGAGCCCGCGCTAAGCGCGGATATTTTTT
>OVAU01002004.1:0-13371 GCA_900406315.1 Biscutella laevigata subsp. laevigata
GTTGAAAAAGAGGTAAAATTATGGGTTTATTTAATGATATATTGTAGGTGTGGTTAGCTATATTATCGTGAGAGTATCTTTTTTACTATAGATTTTTTATTCTTGTTTAGTCATAACTTAATCTATAGATTACGTGACACTATATGTTTATTAGCGAGATAATTAAGATTTTGTATGTGATTTTTAAAATAATAATAAAAAAATAATTCTAACCTAGTTAATATTGGTTAGAAACCTATATAATTTAATTTGTCTAGTCATTACATGAAATAGTCCATTATAACTTTTTAAGTAGATAAACCATGTTTTAATATAATAGATTATAATTTGGTATTAATCATTTCAGTGATTTGGAGTTTTTAACACAATGTATTCATGGTTTAAAACATACAAAGTCACGAAAGTGATTTTGGCCTAGTGGTAAATGGAATATACAACTTGCCATCACCGTCACCTGGGTTCGAACCACGAAAGGAGGAGTGATTTACGTTTTTAACGAGGTATTATCAAAGGGTGGCTCCGAACTCCACGGAAGACTATAGGCCTAGGGTTCAGAACTCTCATGGGTAATTAAAACATGAAAAACATACTATAGAACTTGTATTTAAAACCATGAGAGATAACAAAACTATGTGCTACGAATTTGTATCTTTTGCTAAAAGATAAATCTTCCGTCTGTGGATAACTATAGGGTGTCAATTGGACGGATTATATAACGGTTGTATGCGTCCGAATTAATGTAGATATTTCGTGTTGAAATTGTTTGTGTTCGTGGTCAGTATCGGTGATACTCATATATGTATACGACAAATGTGGTAATTTTGGATATCATACAATTAAATAACTATAAAATATTATATTAAAATTAAATTGAGAAAAAAAACATTACGAGTCTTTGTTATGGTATACCATCATATATTCTTATTTAGATACAGACGTGTCCACTCAGACGCGAAAAAAAATAATAATCACAACATTGTTAGTGGTTCACCCACAAACAAATCTATTTAAACACGAATATTGGATGCAGTTATAATTAAGATAAAATCAAATTTGTCCGCAAAATATAATCTAATTGACAATCTAACTATGCATTGTCCCAAAAAACATTAGAACTACTTAGATGTAATTATTATTCTTAAAAGATACAAGTAATGTAATTTTTGTTGTCAACCATAATTTATAGTTTATAATTTTAATAATAGTATAATATAATACTATTACAAATAGTTAGGTTAAATGTATTGGTTAAAATAACAATGATATAATGGATATAAAATAATCATGTAAAAAGAGATCGATTTAAGTAGATAATGCTTGACTTCAATGAGTAATGTTAAGAAAATGTTTAAATAAACCCATAGTATTAATAAGCAATACAATTAAGATAGTATTTGGTTAACTAATTAAGTTAATTAGGTGTATTTAATGTTAGTTATGTAAGGTTAATTAACGGCTATGGAAGATCAAAAGAAAGGGACCATTTGGTGACAGAATCTGAGGATGTGGTCCATTTCTTACGAAATCTATCCACCTGTCTCTCTCCATCACACTATATCAAAAATCATGATTCCTTTTTTACTAATTTACAAACTTTTTATCAGTAATATATTATCCTTAGCTTAGCTCTTAGCTCACCAATTTTGGTTATATTAATTGTAAACCCCATTTTTGGTCCAATTCAAATTAAATATCACTGGCTAGTTCCCACCTTCAAGTTTAAATTTTAACTGAAAATATGTACTAATCAATTCTAACTGTCGATAATTAACTACTTCTTCAAGTTTCTGAGTTTAAGCGGTAAATTATTAGTATCAATTAGACATTAGCGTGCAGGCAATCAGTTTGGTTCATATTCATAAGTATAAGATTTTAAGAATCGTTTGAATATTTTAACATCTTGATTCGGGTTTAATTTGGTTTAGATTCGGTTTCAGGTATTTGAACATAAACATTTTAGGATCAAATATTTTTAGATTCAACTTAGTTTTGTTACTTTTTACCCATATTACCAACAGAAATTAACTAATATCTATAAAAAACCCCAAATTTTAATGAAAAACATTATCTATTATTTTTTTTGTCGGCATATTATCTACTATTTTATTATTTTGATTTTGATTATTCAGTTATATTAAATTAAGACATGTTTAGTTATTTCGTTGATTTATATTTGATTTGATACTTTCTATTTTGGGTCTACCATAACCGGGTAATTTGTTCATCCCTAGGGCAATCCCATAGTTATATTTATAGTTTTAATTAGTGTAAATAGTAGATCGTTTTAACAAAACAAAAACATATATAGATCGAAATCTTGAAATTTCTCGATTGTGTGTGTATAGATATGTATACTAGATTCCAATTTTTCACTCTCAAGAACTGATTTAAAGCAATGAAAAAATGTACAAACGATGTATAGTAAGCTCATGTTCAACAACGAAGTTACGTCAACTTTTTGCTTGTCAGATTTTACTACAATCGATTATGAAAAACTCCACACAGTTTTCATTTGTCTTTTTTCACTGTCTCGAACAAAACAGCATGTGCCTAAAATAGTTAGAATACACGTACCGCAAGTAAAAAACAGAATTTAGAGGTTCATCGAGAAGATATTTGATTGGTACGTGTTCACACCAAAAGTTATTCCGAAACAAATGTTGTAGCAATAATTGAGTTATATCTCAAGGTATGTAATGTGATTGTTTTGTTTTTATGTTGGGTCCATGACATTGCAGCGACGTGACTAAAGTGTATGTGTTGGTGTCACGAATACGAAAGATATAATATATTTTGTAAGCTTTGAAGCTGAAGGTCATGTTACTGTATTGAGTCTTTCAATATTTGAAGATTGTCACTTTCAAAGGAATGTAGCAGTAGGACCAATCTTATCTAACTAATCCTTATTTCCTTTGGGACCATTACTGTGTTCTCTCTAGGCTAGTGGCTCTAATGGACAAGCAACATCAGCATTGAGTATTTCACTCATAAGTTTGTTTACCATATATCAAACCAATGTTTTTGGTGATATACGAGTTGATTCCCGAATACATCCTTATATTATAATATGAACTTCCTCCTATGAAGAATAAAGAATATATATAGGGATGTCAAAACTTTAGAGGAAGATTTTTTCTGATTACTAAGGTAGGTTAGGCCCGGCCCTTATTTAAGGTTGGTGAAAGTGAATATTACAAATTTTAGGGTATTAATACTGGGAAAATACTCTTTAGTGTAGTGGTTAATACACTTCTAGATAAGATAAAGGAGGGTTCGAATCCCATATATCATAAGTACAAAATGACAAAGTCTTCAATGGAAATTACATCACAACTTTGGAACTCTTCAACTAACAAGTATTTAAGACGAAAGTTGGGGAGTAACTAATCAGAAGGAAGTACCATAAGAGTTAAACCAACCCATCTTATATCCCCAGAAGGCAATTTTTCAGGTAGATGCATCTCGTACAGACCATGGCCAAATTAGTGTCATTGGGTGGTTTCTAAACATGAGGAAGTTTAGTGTGAGCTTGAAAGCATGTCCGAAAAGCCTATTCGCCCTCTATGTGGAGTTAGATGGCCTGCTTTGAGCCTAGGTAAGAGAACATTTCTTAATATTTTCTTTGAGACGGATTGTGATAACTTAGTAAAGATAATTAAAGATCATGACAATTGACGATATTCAAATCCGCTTTGGACTTAATTACACATGTGAAAGAAGTCTTTGTTGATTTTCAGTTATTCTTAGTCCTCAAGACCAAAATGTCTTTGTAGATGTAATGTCACAAACTAGATCAAATCATTCATTGTTCTTTTTTCCCTAATCTTCACAGATCTCCTACAATCTAATTATACCATCCATGATACTACAATCTAAGAATAATTGTCAACATATACTATCCATGATCCATGTAAAACAAAATATTATAAAAAAAAAACGAAAGATGCATTAGCAAAGCAAGAATCAAACGAAATTCGTCCGTACCTTCCGTTGAATGATGAGCACATGGGTGCATGGCTTGTGAATGGACCCATCTGCTTTGTGTATACCTTTTTATGTTTATCATAATTATTATAGTTTTTTATATTATTGATTCATCGGTTTCTAATGATTTGGTCGACTTTTCTAGCTATAAAATATAGATATGATATCTTCAATAATATATATAGAAATAGCTACAAAATATTTTTTTTTTATTATAACAACCAATTTCATTAAACCGGTCCTATTCTCATATATATATATATTTTCATAAAATTTAACTGTAGCTTAGAACGGTATTTATGTGTTGTATTATCACTTGAAAAAGAATATTTCAAGTCAGAAAATGAATGAAACGGGAACAATATATACGTGAGATTGTGTCAATTCAATTATTGCTAATTAATTTTGAATTGAAAAGCTCATAAATATTTGATATGATATCAGAATCGGCACGCATGTTGCCCTATCGAACCGGTCCAATAGATGATCCAATCGATCAAATACGAAACTGATCCTAAAGTGGGATATTGTCGGAACTAATGTTAGACGAACAATTATTCTAATGTTAGAAATATAAAAGAGTCGACATAAGTAAGTCTACTAATTCTTATTTCTTGGATTAAGTTGGAAATGAAAACCACATAATTAATCAATTCATGGTAGGTAACCTAATGGTTTAAGTATTCATGTTGGGGTTGGTTGGACTCGAGTTTGAGTTTATTTTTTCTGGTGCGATTTCAACAACCAATGGTCATTACAAATACTTAATAAGACAATAACACAATGACACTATAGACCCCGAGAATCAGTTTTGACTTTGGTTCATAATCATCATACAACAAAAGTCAAATAAGATTCTACATCATCTTTAATTTTTTCACTTTCTCGTCTCAGTCACTCAATTCATTTCACTTTTCCAAAATTATATGCACTTCAATTGAGACCTTTCATTTCACCGACAATGTTATATAGTGTACAATTTTGGTTTTTCTGGTTAATGCTTAATTCATGCTTTATTTGTCTACAAGCATCAGCTATCTTATGTGTGGTTTGAATGTTTCTTCACACACTTTAGAAAACAGTATCTTGTGAAAAAAGATTGTTGTATATTTTTCGAAGTTCTTTTAAAAAATGTATGATATAAGAGTTCTAGATTATTTAGACTGAAACCTAATTAAATTGTAATCTTTTAGAGTTACGAACCAAAACATATTAAATTATCCAGTCTTTGACTAAACATTTCTTTAACTCGAATTCGAAACCTCATTTCCCCACCGATTAAGCCATAGGATCATGAGTTAGTTTGACTAGTTTTAACTAAAACTAGTTGATAATATCTACATTCACCTTTGTTAACATTTTTAACTAAATTTGTTAACGCATTCCTCTAAACAATAATGGTTAATCATGAACCAAATCTCATTATAGAATCAATAATATATCAAATTGTGAGCCCTTTTTACTTATGTCAAACTCTTAATACTATTTTAAATATTACAGGCTTTTAATTCTGAATCGTTTATTATTATTATTATTATTATGTATAATATCAATTAAAATTTCGTTATACCAGAGTCAATTGTGAACCAAACTAATTAAGTTTAAATTTGTAGTCCTAATAAAAATATATAATTTTCAGCTCTTTTTCATAAAATTACTTCGCAATCCAATGGTAAAAATAGATCTAACAGCCTGCATCACACTTCTAATAAGAACTCCCTAACATGAAATGGTTTCTGTAACATGATGGACAAGAATTTTACCCAAAAAACAAAAAGAAAAAGTCAAGTCGAAGACAAAGAAAATAAAAACAAATCTTGAGTTGAAAAAAGCTAGAGGAGAAGCAATAATCAAGCTTGTCTCCAAGCCGTATTCCCACTGTTTCGGTGAAGCCTAAGGGAATGAGGAAACAGACACACCTACATGTTTCTAATCGATAGTACTACTATTATTGGACATTTCAGCCTTCACTGTTCTGTCCAAAATTCCAGCTATTATTCGTTCTTCTGTTTCCTCTATCAATGGATTGATTCACTCATCATTCACATGTTATTAGACTCGAAATTGAAGCTTTGACGACGTTGCATGAACTGTGCTCAAGTGTGAACACGTGTTGCAGTAAGGCCATGCGATAAGAGCGTAAATTAAACGGCCCATTAATATGAAGTAAAGCCCAATAAAAACATAACAGATTGAAACTTCTTGGGCTTTATATTACTATGGCCCATCAATACTATCTAGGGAGATTCACATAACAGATGAGAGAAGCTTAAAGAGTCGCATGTAATCTAAGAAAGGTAGATTAAGAGGAGACATGAGAAGATGTGGTCTTGATATATTTGCACATAAGAGGATTAAATTCCAGATGATCAATCGAACATCATCATTCATCCACAGACCATTGTTTTTTTTTACTTTGAGGTCATAAAGAGAAAAAAAAAAGCTTGAGATCAACAATGGAGCAGCTCCCTCAAAGGTACAAGGCTTTGAGAGAGAGTATCAGAAGGTGGTCCCTTCGGGAGGCTGAACAAGTTTCCGGTTATGCGATGCAGCCATCTCCTTCTTCAACTGAGTCAGTATGACTTCCATTGTGTACTCTCTTTGCCAGTTTGCAAGAAGCCCAAACTTTTTAGACTCCACCTATAGTTTATAAGCAAATTCACAATCAGAGAAAAGTAATTCAAAAGCAACCAAAAATCTCGAGAAAACTTCACATTCCTAATTTCCTACCATGCCAGTTTCATGGTTGACACAAGTCATGTTGATGCGAGAATGGAACCGGACAGTAGGAGGTTTCTCAGGGTAATCTTTGTCACAGAAGAGTTTCAACTGATAAATTCGACCATCGTGTACACTCTGCACAGACAAAACACCAGTCAGACTACATCAGATCAAAATCAGAATGTCGTTTTCATTCTCCCTAGCCTATTTCATATTCCAATAGCATTAAACTGTATCAAAGAAGCAAACACATTGTGAGGACCGATGTTAGGTTTCTAGCAAGTAAAGAAAAAAGAGAGATAAAACTACGTTGTGAGGACCGATGATAGTGCCAGTCCAAGAGCGCATATAAATGTCATCCCCATCGTCCATTCCATAGCTTACAGTTCCATCTCCAATACCTTTCTCTCCACGTTCAAGTTCCTCTAGCAACCGGAAATTCCTCGGAACTATATTGTAACAACCAACAAAACGTAACACATTTTCAAAACTCTGTTTTAGTGGATGAAACAAACACAGTTACTCTGATATGCTCAAAGCACTGAGCTGAAACACAGTTACTTAAAAACAAGGGACTCTGTACACTACTATTCGCATTTTAACCTTGATATCGTGATGGTTTACCTAAAACAGAGACCCAACTCAAGAATTGAGAATATCACAAAAGCCATAAGAAATGCTTTGGCAAACGAGTCCATGGCAATCAAAAGACGAACACTTTAGAAACTTTAGATATTGCGAACAAGAAAGTACAGAAACAGAATCAGTTGCCCATATGCAGATGATCCACAAATATTCAAGAAAATATCGATTAACCCGCGAGATTCATAAAAAAGAAGGATAAACCCAAGACGAGTCTTGAGTCAAATAGAAAACCCTAGGAAACTTAAAGAGGAACTAAGAAATTGAGAATTTACCGACGACGCTCGATTCCCCTGAGCCAAGAGTCATGTTCTGATCAAGTGATAGTTCAAGGCGATTGAATTGTGAGATCGGAACGAGCAGCAGAAGACGAAGAAGATGAATAGAAATTTAGAGAAATCGAGAGAGAGATTCTGATGCGAAGACACAAATTCTAATGTGAGAATAAAGTCGACTTAATTGAGGCAGTTGAATAACACTGGTACCAAGAAACATAGTGGGAAGTTTTTCTTTTCTGCAACCTATACTTTTATTTTCTCACAAAATTTTTCATGAAGTTTAAACATTTTAGGAATAACCCAAACATATGTATTAGCTTGATTAAACCGATTAATATGCAATAAGAATACATTTCTATTGATTGATTTTTTTTTATCAAAAACTGCATTTTCGATACTTTGTCACATTGAACTAGTTGGTTTAATATATTGACTTACACAAACCAGAAAGGAATTCTAATAAAGTGTTTTTTCTTGTCACATATCGGTCTAGTAGTCATTTCTAAGTCATAGATCAATTCAATATTAATTATTTAATCCCTTGCCGGGAATAAGAGTTTCTACCTCTGCTTTTGTTTCACAGATCGATCCAATATGGTGAATCGCTTTTGTTTCTACCTTTGATGTTTTCTTGTTCTGTCTCTCTTTAATCTCTCGACGAACTAGACTTGGAAGCAGTTTTATTTGTTAGAACTGAGAAAAATGGGAATAAAGATTATGGTCTAACTAAATCTTTAATTTGAGTTTCTTTATTATTTAAACTACTTAATATATTTGCATTAGATTTATCTTAAAATTCATCAGATTTGAGTGTTCTCAATTCCCTTTGCAAAACATTTTTCACCTTTAAATAATTGGTAAATACATTTTCAGTAAATTATTGTAAGTCTATACTATTTTTCAAAACTTTTTAAGAGATTATGTATTTTCAAAGACAAGTGATATTTTCCTAGGATTGGGAACAAAAATCTATAAAGAGATCATATTCAAATAGCAAGAACTTTGAATTATATACAGTTGTTAGCTAATATAAAAGAATCTAATACATAATAAAAAAAAAGAAAAAGTGAAAACTGAGAGAAGCATAAAAGAAGAATCCATACTTCTTTACTTTAAATAGTACAAATTGATCAAGCTTGTAAAAAATTAATGGATCAACGTCTAAAAACAACATGAAGTTTGATTCATCCTTGTGGGTTTCTCATCTCATTCACATCTCCTGTGAAATTCATGTCCTGCAAAAAGAAATATAGTCAACATAAAGATATATTAAGTTTTGAATGTAAATAATCTCCCAAAATATGATAATTTGTCTTTATTATTGAGGCAGCATTTCTTGAAGGAAAGGTCCAAATTCCAGATATTTTCGTTTTGTGTTAAGAGTAAGATTTTATAGTGATAATTAGCTACTAAAATCCAAAAATAGAAGTGGGGAACAAGACATATACATGTATGTGTCTATGGATACATGTACGTACACACACGTAAGATTTGACACATCAATTATTCTTATTCATGCATGTAAAGATTAGGTATAGAAGAAAAGTTTGACGGAATTGTCAAATATTATTGCTCTTGAAGACCGAATGTTATAAATAAGAAACGTGCCTAACAATAACAAAACACTAATTGTAGTAACATCAATAGTATAGTTGTTGTAATAATAACAACAACAACTATATAATAATAATGGACCACACTTCTTTGGTGATAAGATTTTTGTTTATATCATCACTCAGCGTGATATATCAATAGTATAATTTCACACTCTAATGTTCAAGACAAAAAGACTATTTGTTCTTGTACGAATTTGCCTAATAAAACTAAACAGATAGTAAGATAGATATATATATGTAATTGAAACGTACCATGTAGTGATCAGGATGAGGATAGTGTTGTTGTTGAGAGTAGAGATGAAACTGGTCGTGATTGGTTGGATATGTGGTGGAACCGTCAGGTGTGGATGGTTCGGACCAGTAAGAGTCTAGCTGACACTCCATGTTCACTCCGAATAGTCTCAATGTCTTCGAGTTCCCTCTTTGGCTCTCCACCGTTTGAGCTCCTGCCATACAATTAATCAACACCAAAGAATCTTTAATGGATAACTACATAGACTTATACGACATGTAATTTCTCAAAAGGAATAAGACTTTTATTTTTATATAAAAATTTATACTTTTTAAGAGAATTTCCAACTTTGGTACTCAGATGACAAAGCTTTACCACAATGAGATATTACCTTTATATATATTTATATGTATATTATTGTGAATTGCATTGGTACTACAAATCTTTATACGCCTGTCACATGAAACTATTAGATATATTTTAAACCCCAAACAAATAAAAGAGTTTTTCAATTGGTTCAAGTAACTTCATATATTACAAAACTCGATTGATTCGTTTTTTTTTCTTCACAATATACATACAATATACGGAATTCTATCATGAACTACTAGACTATATATCTGGTTAACTCGATTGATTCGTTTAAATATCAATTCCGTTATTTATCCAACTTATATGTGCATGGACAATCAAATCATATGTTGAAAAAATTCACAAGGGCCAAAATGGACTTCTCTTCCACTTTTCATAAAATTTATTATTATTTTTTTTAAATTAAAAATGTTTAAACCAAAAAAAAATGTTTCAATTTTGAAGAGGTTTGCAAAATTATTTATTATTTTTATTTATAATTAACTAAATTATACAAATAATTTTTTATTAGTTGAATAATGGTTAGGTGAATGATTCTTAATGTTTCTTTTTGAAAACATAATAAATCATTTAGTTTCTTGATTTAGATGTAAACACCTTAAAATGAAATGGAGGAAGTATATGTAATATATTCACTAGATTTCTAGTAGTATCTAAATTGTTTAAAGATTAGTAGTTGCAATGAGTACCTGCATGAGGATAATATTGAAGAGAGGCATTGGATTGAAGATGCCGACTAGAGTCAGACGAGGAGGTAGACTCGCCGCGTCTTCTCCAGCCAATGAAGAATCGTCCACCATCTAAAAGGTGGCGATGGAAGAGAACAACATCACCAGCATCAAGATTCTTCTCCTTTACATATCTACTCCATCCTTTAGTCAAGACATAACTCTGACTACTATTCCAATACGAATATCTGAATCTCCATGGCTTACCTTCCTCATCCTCGAAACACAAGAGCAATCCTTTCTCCACCGTATCTGTTGCGGCGGCTGCAAGTGGAAAGTATCTCTCTGCGTGTTGTTTTGGGATGACGAGGCGGTTTAGTTTCCCGACGTCACTTGGTGTTAAAGGTTTCTCGAAAAGAGCTTCTTTAACTTCTGTTACGACGTCGTTTTGGTACTGTTTTTGTTGTGGGTACATGAAAGAATGGTAATATTGGTTTATTGACATTTGAAAGAGAGAGAGAGATAGAGATGACTATATTGATTAGAGAGAGAGAGAGATTGCAAATATTTTTGGAGATACCAAACTAAAGGTCCTTTATGGAGGTTACATGTATCTAGCTCTATTTATATATGTGTAAAGGTTTCAAAGAAAGAGAAATATATATATATATATACTTTGGATGATATATAAGTCAAATATATCCGTGACATGCCTTTCTAGTCATTTATGTATATAATTGGACATAGGAAGTTTTGATGTGATGTGAACAAAAGAAATGTTGTTCGAGAAAGTCTGGTCTAGCGGTAAAAAGATGGATAAGGGATGTATGACATTCCGAATTTGATTCACTTGATATGGAAAATTAAGTCATATTGTTGCAGACATCCGTATAAATATGAATTCCTGTTTACGGTTCATTTGAAATTTTGAATATCCAAAAAAATGTTTATTTATGAGTTACAAGTTCTCTTTTAAAGGATTAGTCTGGACCTTTCAAAAGTCTAAAATTTATCCCTAAATTATCAAAAAAAGAAAAACTGAATTATATTCATTGAAAATGAAAATTATATTTAATATTCCTGATATACATGTAAAAAGTTCACCATATTTATATATAAGAATTGTTATATCATGGTAATTTAGGGTGTATAAATTTCATATTTTGGTTTGTTTATACAATTAATATATGTATTAATGTATGTACATAACTATATATAATATAAACATGTGAGATGTGTTTTGTCGGGATAAGGCACATGTTATAGCATTATCCTTCATTTTCTATAGTAAGCTTAGTAACTTGTCAAGCACGTGCATTCCATTCACCAGCCAACAAAATCATCCAATTATCTCATTCTTAATTATTCTATTAGTTTTGATATATATATATATATATTACAAATAAACATTACACTATGCTTTCTTTATTTCGTTTGTAATTTGCTTTGTGACCTTACAATTTCACACTGTAGTAATTTAACACAAAACCATATTTATACATGAGAAATTATTGTGTAATTCCAGGAATAGTAAAGAGCTGATTTCGTTTTAGTTGTTATGTTCTTTTGGCTTGTTGTTCGAATTTAAAATTGTATTTTATCTGTCGATTTAGACTTTAGAATTATTCTTGTTTTCGCCTGTTTGATTTTTGGAATTTTTATTTGGCTTTGTATTTCAAAACTTTTAATATAATCTCCCGTCAGGAAAAAAATAAAATAACAAAGGACAAAGAAAAAGGCTGTTGATACATGCATGAACCAAAGGCTAGAAAAGATCCTTTTGTCTCTTAACCAAGAAGATTTCTATCATGTAATGACACATCTTAGTAATGTTTACGTATTGTTCATAATAATTGTTATTCTTTAGCTATATTTATGGTGAAGTACTGATAAATACAGACAAATAATAACGTGAAAACAAAGAACACGTAGCTTTGGGTTCCCAAAGAAAAGGGTCGGGAGAGAGATAGAGATAAGATCTGTCTTCTTTATTCAATCGTGTTTCAATCCTCACCTCACAAACAAAAAATACGAGAATATATAATTCGTAAATGTATTACGTAAAACCCAAAACAAACTTTTCTAATTTGTTACTTGCCTTTTTTTTTTTTTTTTTTTGTAGTTACGGCTACTTTTGTCCTTTTTGTTTATTTTTCTGACATATTATTCACATTCTGGTATTGCTAGGTAAGCTCTATAGTGATTCATTTTTAAATTTCAAAATTGTATATATATATATATATATATATATATATATATATATATAGCTATGATGTTCAAAATGCATAAGTATTATTTAGAACAATTAATTCAAAAAAAAAAAAAAAATTTGTCCACCACAAAATTTGTCAATGTGATAATTTTATATACGATTATATAATAATAAAAACTGGTCAAGTGGTAGTGTGTACTTCATCCACAGTTACCTGGAAACTTCCTAAATTTACAAGTAGATTCATTCTCTTAGGGAAACCATTTTCTCTCCCATATACTGCTGACATCAGTGTTCTTCCACAATTTCAGTTTACCTTATGTAAAACCAATTTGTAATATTCTCTGTTTTATTTATCATGGAGTAGTATATAAAGATATGAATTATTCCACTCAGTGTGAATTGGTTTTGATTTAGAAATTCATGTTTCCTAACATGATCATGTTAGACTCAATTTCTCAATTGTGGAGATTTTTTGGATGTCCAATCCCACAAGCACCGTGAATGTCCAGTCTCACGATAAAACTTCAGGCTTCATTTATTTATACATGAGCAAGATAAATTGTATCAAATGTCCCACATTAGAAACTTAAAAGCATGATCATACACTACAAGAAATAAGCTTTATACTATCACTTATAAAGTA
>OVAU01002005.1:0-13370 GCA_900406315.1 Biscutella laevigata subsp. laevigata
CAATCCAGCATGTGTGTTGATATTAATGGTGTTATTTCTGATATTAATGGTGTTATTTCAACTGATATTAATGGTGATATCACCGGAATCCTCAAGTACTAATTCAACTTATCGACTTTATCCATCAGATCTGAGTTTTGGTTTATCACTTACGACGAACCAAGCTCAGCAACGCTGGTTTTCGTCGCGATACACACCATCGTCTGCAACATAACCGTCGGGAACATTCCGAGAGCAAAGTGAGAAGACGGAGAGGAGAGAGAACGGAAACGAAATTCCGGTGAGGCAACGCCGATGAGCTCTCGTTGTACTGTGAATATAACAGCCACATAAAGACAAAGAATTAAAGCACATAACGGTAGAAGAGAGGAAATAACTTCAGAGATAATATCTCTTGCCGGCGAATTAAAATCAATGACTGTTCTTCGCTTTGGAGAGAGAGAAACACTGAAAATACTTTGGGAGAGATAGATTTGTTTGTCAAACCCTAATTTTTCCCTACTGATATCAAATCGACATAAACTACTAAGTTAGAAATTAGTACTAGTTAACTATATCTAGTTTAAGTGAGTTAGATGGGGTAAAAGGTAATAACAAACTCAAGAAGTGTTTTGAAATGAAACAAATCTTTAAAGTGCTCTAAACTGTAAATGATATTTGTAAAAGTGCTCTAGGAAGCAAAATTTTCATTTTAATATTAGTTTCGTCAAAGAAACGTTATTTTTTCTATAGAATTTAATTTTGCTTCTTACTTTTTAAAATTATTTCAGAGTGTGTTTGTTGTTTACATATTTTCATGACCAAATGATGACTCTAGTCACAATACTCAATTATTTCAAAAAAAAATGCAAGGAATGTAGTAATTGAGAGTACGAACACGTGTCAGTTACCGTCCGGCGATGTACGTCGCCCAACCAAGCGTGCTTGGATTTTGCCTGGTCGTTGCTGTACAGTGCAGCTGCACCTGCCCTTTATCACTTCGCCGACTCTTTCCAACCATTCTTCACTCTTTTATTTATTATTACTTTTATTTTATTTTTTATTCAAATTGTCCCCCAATAATTAGTTTTTCTTGTTCTTTTTATATTTTCGAAGTTGGACTTATTCACCTAATTCTTTTATTAGTCATCTAATTTCCACGACCGAACTGAAAAAAAAAGAAATATCATATAATCCAATTTGTTTCAATGATTGAACCAATTATTATAGAGTCTCTATATAAAAAAACCCAACTAGCTATTTAATTCCATTACTGATTAGACAAGTGACTATCCATTTTACTTAAAACCTTCTTTTTCCCGGAATCTCTCAGAGAAAAATGGCTTCCTTTGTTCCTGAGAATGTTGCGGCTGAGAAAATGGACGCTATGAGCAAGTTTGAGAGAAGGAGCTATTTCTGGAAATTCCTTCCGGCAATTGAAGTTGTTGTCGCAGTGTTACTTTTACTATATTTGTTAACGCCGTCTCTCTTGTCCGGTGAGTATCTCATGCGTATTATTTCCGGTGGTTTGATCAGTAACGGAATATTCCTTTTCGGGGTTGTGAACGTTCTCATTGCCCTGATTTTCTCTTTATCTAACAACCAGAAGCTACTCGAACACGATCTTTATTTCCAATACGTTTCCTCCTCCTCAGAATCGTCGGCGTCTGTAAACGAAGAAAAGACTTCTGATATTGTAAAGCCAAGGACAACGGACTTAACCTTCGTTAGTACTCTAACTACCAGAGAGACTCAACCAATAAGGAGAGAGATGGTGCGAGCTGTCAGTTCCGTGACGGAGACAGCTGATGCTATCAGGAGAAAGCACGAAATGACGTCTCTACTCTCTACTACTACTGAGAGTAGTAATAAGGATCATCAGGTTTACAGAAGGTCGAGATCGGAGACGGGGAGGTTTGACAAGCGGAGAGAATTTAGGGGGAGCATGAGACGGTTGTGTGAGATGGATGATCTAAGCAGCGACGAGTTTAGATCAACGGTGGAGACGTTTATAGCAGGGAAGAAGAAGATGTTGTCCAAGGAATGCTTAAAGCCTTGAGATTATTATTATTAGCAATTCACTACTATTAGTAAACAAAGACCCTTTTAACGTGGTGCAAATTTGGATTATGTAGATATAATTTCTTGGGATCATTAGTCTACGTTACAACGTGACTCATCGTTACTAGATATGAAAACTTTCTTGTACGTTAGTTCAAATAATTCCATACACTTTAGGACATATAAAAGCTCAAAGTCTAAATTTTGAATAAACGAAAATCTAACACTATAAAGAGCACTTTGGAAGACCGAAAATATAAATATTTAGTTTCAAACATCATAATATAAATATGTAACTACTAATACTCACTCCAACTAACTACAATAGAGATAAATGAATGCATAAACATAATTAAAATGTCGTGGAATTATCTTGGTCTAATCTGAATTATCCATCCAAGATTTTTGGAGTCTGTTTTTCGTCTATGACACTAGTGGATGTACTCACAAGCTAGATCGGATGGAAAAGTCTTTCTAGTATTAGGCGTCTCATGTTTCTCAGTAGCATCGTCATTATCTTCTCGTCTTTCGTCTTTAGTTCTCTTCCCTCTTTTCATGTTTATCCATTTGTCATGTATGGTTTTCAGGATTTTTGTTTGTAACCGCCAGCTTTGTTCTTGTGTTTGTGTTTAAATTATCGTTTTTGTGTTGTTGGTTAATTCTCGTTAGTAAAAGTCTATCAATCTATCTAAAATTTTTACCGTGAAAAAGTAATAATTCAAATGGATAATATAACGAGAAGTGTTGTTAGCCTAATATTTGATTCATGGACAATACTACTTATTAGGTTCTAATTTCGATTTCTCACATCCACAATAAACCGTTTTAATGAAATTATTTAGTTATTAGCAAATATAAAAGGGCGATTCAAATATGGAGTTATAGTCATTCTAACAGTTTATTGAGAGAGTATATAATTATCTTTTTATAGTTAAATATAGTGATCACACACTTTCTCCTTTTTTTGCCACATAGCCAAAATTTTAGAAAGAGTAACATATGCATATATGATACTGACACATCTAGAAAAAACAGATGAACAAATAATCCAAAACTATATGATATTCTTTATTTAATTAGCTCCCTAAGGACCCTCCATGTAATTAAGTAGAAACATATCATGAAGTCTCATTACTAATCAATATAAATGGATCAAAGCTGGTCTATCCTGGAATTATACTTCTTCTGTTTAATCAAGATGACCAACTTTGCTCCACTATCAAAATTTGAAACTTTCAAATAAACCAAAAACCGAGACCAAATTAAAAGAGAATATTAAAGAACTAATTAATTCACCACCTTCAAACATTTTCCCCTTTCTCTACCTTCCAAATCCGATAAAAATACCCATATATATAGAGTCATATATATATGGCTAAGTTCTACCACCAAAACCATTTGGCGTTGGCCAAAAACCACTACCAACACCGCCTCCTCCATCTCCTCCATCTCCGGTGACATAATTCATGCATGACAATGGCACGAGACATAACCCACGGCTTCGTAGATCCCTCGTCTCTTCTTCTTGTGGTAGTGATGAGCCCTAATCAAATATATAATACATAAAGTTGTATACTAAAGACTTATGTAAGGAATCTTTGGTTTTCTAAGTATACCAGTTGGGTCGCCTTTCCGGGTCGGTTCCTAGATGCTCTCATGTAAGGGACGCTTAGAGTCTGCCCATTTAACAATAAAGTCATCAATTTGATATATATGCTTAGTATTAAATGTGATAACTATGCTTTGATATTAATTATAAACACATGTATTAACTAGTCGCTCTAGAATTAGCTAGCACTCGGGTTTGGGTTATATCATCAAGGGTTCATTTTAGCCTCGAGAACTAGTCGGAGCAAAACTAGACACAATCGTCTCGCCCGAAATTCTACCGTTGTCTCTTGGATCATGTCTCATGTTACTTGTGTACACTTGAGAAACCACAATCTACTCTTAGACGATCAAGACACGCTAATAATTGGTTGATGCTGCTTTCGATCAAGACCCTCGTTATCATCTCTTAACCCTCATATCCTAA
Source organism: Biscutella laevigata subsp. laevigata (assembly GCA_900406315.1). Lineage (NCBI taxonomy): Eukaryota > Viridiplantae > Streptophyta > Magnoliopsida > Brassicales > Brassicaceae > Biscutella > Biscutella laevigata. The sequence continues at coordinate 4,076 of OVAU01002005.1, forward strand.
TGTTTAGCTTGTCCATTGTATTTACGGTTATGCGTTGTAAAACTCTTTATATTTATCTTTTGAGTTAAAAAAAAAAACACATGTATTAACTGATGACCATGAATATCAGCTTTAATATTATAAACATATATATCCATTAAAATTAAAAAAGAAATGGGAGAAAGGTACTTTACAGAAAGAGTATATGATAAGATAATAATAATAATAAAATCTAACTAATCTCTTGCTTTAAAGGCAAGGCTAAAAGTTTAGGGATCCTAATTAAATACTTTTTTTCTGATGTAAACGCCCATACTCCATAGTCTTTTAAAGTTTTCAGTATGTGACAAATTCTTTATGGTTATATAATAATATTTTAGTAAAGTCGAGAAGAATTGACAAACGGGACGATCAAAAAGAATGTCTCGAACTATAACATATATAATTCCAATGACACTCCTTAGATACTACGTATTTTATATTTTCTTATGCAAATTAAATATCTATGAACTATGTATTAATATATATATATATGTAACTATATATTTTTACACGGATGTATATGAAGTGTTGTGACATGCATTAATGAATTGAAGTATACCTCAATTTGGCTCTCTAGGAATTTGATATATCCAATTGCCTCCATTAGTACAGATGCTGTATCTGTCTGCATTTGACCCATATGAGTATATTATATACGAAAAGAACTCTCTCTCTCTAATTCAGAATTTTATTTGAAGTCAATACTAATTACTGTACATAGATTTTTAGTAAAATTTAAATTTATATAGAAATATAATTATTATTATTAATTAGTACTAATTGGTGATCATTAATTATACCTTGCCAAAGGGTGAAACTAACTGCTGTAGAGCTGCTATTCTGTCTCCTAACTTCTCTTTCCTCACCTGTATTTACACAAATAACGAATAAATAAATCTGAATTTCCACTTAAGTTTATCTGAAATGGTTCAATGTTCTAGTAAACCAATTTTCTCTTAAAAGTTTATTGTATTATGTCTCTTCAAGTAAAACAATTGATTAAGTAGAAAGTATATATAGTATTTAAAATACTAAAAAATAAAGTAGTAACCTTGAAGGGTGGGCAAGAGGAGCGTGATTCCACGCGCGGTTTCTTGGATACATTTTCGCTTGTCAACAAGTTATGTTTCTTCCCTTCACTTGCTTGACCTTCATCGCTCAACATTTCCATCTTCAACCAAAATCAAAACACCTTTAAGTTATTCATATAAAGAACAATACGTAGTATATTATCCCCGACAATGAGAGATAAAGAAATGTTAAGAAAGGAGATTTATAAAAAGACAATAAAACAAAGTAAGGAATAAAGAGAAAGAAAAAAGAAAAGAAAAGAGAGAGAACAAAGTTAGATGTTTCAGCTTAAAGACATAACATCTTATGAATTATGTTTAAAGGTTTTTATAGCTCTCAAGCCTTTGGCCCTCCAAACAAGAACCACATCAACAAAGAAAAAAGATGAATGAAAAGAAAAGATTATATGTTTTTAATAACGTATATATATTATATTATTCTCTCTTTTTTCATTATATATAACTTTGTTGCAAAGAGCATTATTGTACCCAAAGTTCTCACACTTTACACTATTCTTATTAACAACTCTACTTCATGATAATAAATTAATAAAGAAGGTGAAGCTAAGATTTTATATATATATATATATATTATGTGTTGAATATTAGAAATATGGAGCCCTAAATGTAATGCTTTCAGATGCACTAACTTCACGAGATTCACCGTCAGACCAATCCTTCTAAGCCATTATTTATAATTATAAAAAATAGAAAAGCAATAAAAAAATCAAAGAAAAAGAAAGTAATAATTGGAAATAGACTTACTTGATGAGTATGAGACGAAGAAGAAGAAGGATGGCGAAGTGTTTGCTGCAGATGATGATGATGATGATGATGAAAAGGGAGGCCAAAATTAGGACCAAAGCTTCCTCTACTTGTCGTCCCAAAATTACCAATTTCTTGAGGATTTAAAGGAGAGTTAATTAAGACATTTCCTTCAAAAAATCTTTGATCTAAAACTTGCATGTTCATATCAAATGGTCTTGGGATGTTGCTCATGTCCATGTTCATTCTCCGATGCTCGCTCAAAGTACTAGATATGTTTACACTTGGGTAGATCTGACTGAAACTACCTCTATGAGACTGAGATGAAGACAAAGAAGAAGAGGAAGTCGAAGGAAGACTGTTGCAGTACTCTCCATTGATAGGGAATCCAGAAGATATTGTCTTGAGAAGAAGCTTCTCAGTGTAGTCTTTGTGTTCATTGATCTTCATATAGTTTGGTATCACTGGAGTACTGTTTAACATGTCTGTGAACTTGGTTATGCCTTGTTGTTGATGATCTGAAGTAGTTGTTGAGGAAAGCTCTTCTTTGATCTTGAGATTCTCTTCATCATGATGATGAAAGGAAGATTGGTCTTGATGAGGCCATTGTAATGGAAAGTCTTGTTGTTGAATCAAGGAGTGATTGTGGATGTTAGACAGGCTCATACATTCACTTTTGTTATGGTTGTTGCTGTTGTGATCTATAGTGTTCAACATCTCATTGTTATAGTTTTGACTCAAGCTCACACTATTCCTGTCACAAAACCACACAAAGTTTTCTATAATATTATTTATCCTCCACTTAAATTTTATGTTGTTGTGTTCCCAATCCTCACTAACTTTTCTTTCAAAAACCAGAAAAGAAGTAAAAAAGATGAAGAAAGATTCTAAATTCTCCCATGTCATGCTTATACTAAGAATATTCAAAATACCAAGAAAGCTGCAGATACCTATTATTATGTGTGTAAGAAGGAGACTTACAAAGAAATACATCCTGGACTCCATTGATGGGCAGAGGAAGCTCCATAGCAAGAAGGGTCAGAGTTATTGTCTAAGGAAGAAGAAGAAGAAGACCCCACTAGATGTAATGGATCGTGAAGCTGATGGAGATTAGCAGAGTCCATATGTATGAGAGATGATTATGATATATATATATAAAACTCTCTATCTATGTGTATATATACATATGTTTGTGTGTTAAGAAAGATTGGAAAAGATAGATGATTTTTTGAAGAGTTTATCTTGAAAATCCCAAGAAATTTATAATAAGATGAAATAATTAATTGAGATTGTTATTGTATATGTTTGTGCCTTCTCAAAGCTCTCTCTATTCCTTTCAAAAACACATCACATAACATAACCTTATAGCTTTTGTGAAGCTTGACATCTCTCTCTCTCTCTCTCTCTCTCTCTCTCTCTCTCTCTCTCTCTCTCTCTCTCTCTCTCTCTCTCTCTCTCTCTCTCTCTCTCTCTCTCTCTCTCTCTCTCTCTCTCTCTCTCTCTCTCTCTCTCTCTCTCTCTCTCTCTCTCTCTCTCTCTCTCTCTCTCTCTCTCTCTCTCTCTCTCTCTCTCTCTCTCTCTCTCTCTCTCTCTCTCTCTCTCTCTCTCTCTCTCTCTCTCTCTCTCTCTCTCTCTCTCTCTCTCTCTCTCTCTCTCTCTCTCTCTCTCTCTCTCTCTCTCTCTCTCTCTCTCTCTCTCTCTCTCTCTCTCTCTCTCTCTCTCTCTCTCTCTTCTCTCTCTCTCTCCTATTTTAAGTACCAATATTCTGAAAAGCAATAAACCCTCCAAAAGAAAGGAGGAGAAAAATCATTCGATAATACAAGAAAATATGACATATATATACTCTCTTTCTATAGTATATGCCCTACTTTTTTCTAGTTTTCAGTATTTGCATACTAAATATATTTGTATAATCTTATTAATGTATCTTTTAGTCTCTCTCTCTCTCTGCAATTAGAGTGAGATGATTATGAGTCCTAAAGGTCATGATTAGTGTTCGAAGCTCTCCTGCCTTCGATCCCAAGGCTTTGCAACAGTTGTCTCAGACTAGAAATGATGGCATCCATTAATCTCTGTTCCACACAATACATAACACATCTTTCTTTCTTTTGTATAAAAATGTAAGCAAAAAAAATATTACATATAAGAAATCCTATTAACAATTGATTTTAATCTGGTGGTTAAAATTTAACATCACCATTTATCAGGTTAAGTTTTGAGTTCCCGTGAAAACATTTGCTTCACTTATTTGTGAGAATTTGGCTAATGGACTGGTCTATTATAACGCATAACTAATTGACAAAATAAAAAAAATATAAGAAATCGTAAAAATGCAAACAACTATACAATCTAGATAAGAATATATCACCTTTACTGATTTATATTTTTTCTCCATTTGTGTTAAAATTGCTTCCTTTTTTCGTGTTGATTCTTTTGTTTTGGATTTCTATATAGATATAAATAATCTAAGTACAATCCACCATTAACAAATCATGTATTCTAAGTACAATCCGCAGTTAAGAATGTTTGTTTTTTTTCATTTATATTTATAATTCTATCAAAACTTGTTTTTGACATTCTTTTAAGAGCTCTTTGATATTAAGGACGATAAGAGTAACAAAGTATTAAAAGTTAGAATTCAATTGGAAAGCGAACAATGAAACTAGTTAGCTATACCAGTAGAGATGAAAATGATGATCTCCGAGGCTTTTTTTTTGCAAGTGGGAATAATGGAAGTAACAGTTATACCACCAAGAAGGTAGACTTTGGAGAATGTGATGAGATCAGAAAATAGTATGGGGAAAACTTTGTTTTCACTTTTTGTAATCTCTACTTGCACGCTCACAAATCTCACCTTATTTATATTCCACTTCTTTAATTTTCATTTAAGGTCTTAAATCACCATATCCACTTGCGTCAACAAAAAAAAAAAAGTTAATGTGATGTCTATTTTTTTTAGTGATGGTCCCTTTGAGTCATTATATGGTGAGCTTTACTGTAAAGGTTCATCGAACAGACTTTTGAGAAGAGAATTGAATTTGAGTGATAGAGAAAGTTGTGCCTTTGATAGTTTAGATCAGAGCAAGAAATGAGAAGAGTTTAAAGTAAATGACATTGAGATTTACAAGTTCAGGCCTTAATGGAGCATCCTACGTCTGGGCGGAGAAAATCTCCAGAAACTTCACTAAGAATTTGGCTCAAACATAGCACCTTAATCTCTGATTACAATCGCTCAACGACACTCTTTCTCTCTTACAACTTATCTCTCTGTTTTCACACTCCTTACTTCTTTCTTAACAACTTGAGAAATGCTCACACAATATAAATAACCCTTAAACTCTTGTCTTTAACTCAACCTCACTTGTGAGTAAACTTTAACCATGGTGATTGATAGTACACATACAATGGTTAACAAGGAAGCAGTGCCGACCCTGAAACAAAGCTGGCCAAGCTCCAACTTGCGGCCCTCGTATAATTATATAGTTTTTCGATCCCTATTTCCAAAATATCGTTGTAGTCCAATGGTAGGACTAGTTATAGTAGTGTTAGATGGCTTGAGTTTGAGTCCTCCTTCCCACAGTTCCGACCCTTTTTTCAATTTTGCTTTGGGCCCTCTACATGTCAGGGCCCGACCTGCAAGGAAGGTCTCTTTATCTGGTGACTCAGCGAATGGAGACAAAAGGACAAGGCGGCTTGATGCAGGCCTGCAAATATCTTCAGCCTTTGTCCCTTTTAACATAGTACAAACCGTATTGATGTACAGTGGCGAATGCAGAATTTTTTCTGACTGGTGGCAATAGGCTTATGAGATAATATTTTATTGGTAATATACAAATTTTGGTCAAAAATTGCTTGGAAACAAAAAATTCTATGGTGCATTTGCCACCATACTCTTTGCCGTGGACATCAATATCTGGCAGAGAGAGAAAACCCTGATGAATAACCCACAACGCCTTGTGACTTGAACCCTTGATCTTGACCATAGAAAACCGATGACTCAACATCCTTGAGACACCAACATGTTCTCATCAGTGGATACCAACTGCGTCAAACAATGCACAACAAAACATACTTCCTGAATTCATCCCGATGAGTTGACTGCAATAACCTGAGAGGATTCAAGTTAACTTTCACATTTACGATTAGCAAAATAGTTAAATTTAGGTTTTAAAACTCAACTCTATATATATTGAGTTAGACAAAAAAAAAAAAACAATAAGCATAGGGAAATAAAAATAAGTAGCATTTTTTTCCGGTATGGCTGTCAATTGGATTGTCTGCTTTCTAATATACATATTTAATTAAAAAAATTCAGGAACAAATTTGATTTTAATCTAATTATAATCAATCATTTATGTCGACATGCATAAACAAACGTGTACCGGTAGGTTGTTTGCGGGTTGTACGTACATGATATGATCTCATTTTAATCTACAAACTAAAATTCTTGATCGGAGAGAGACATTTATTTTGTTTTCTCGATAAGATTAGAGTTTATAGAAAACTAGATTAAAAAAAATTATGTGTTCTCTATGTATATATTTTTCCCCTTAAACAACAGTTTATTTTAATTCAAAATAAAACATATATGTATACATTTTTTCCTTAGACAACAGTTTATTTTAACTCATCAATCTTAAAATGTTTGTTTTTAAAAGGCGAAATAACCAATCATATTTCTTAGTTTCTTTTTGGAAAAACATAGAATTTTATCTTAGAAATTACAGAGTCATATACTTTTTTAAAAACATGCAATTATAGTTAAAAAAAAAAAAAATCAAAATCACGGTTGTTTTTAAAAAACGCTTAATTATTTTTTTGAAAAAGTTGAATCACGTTTTTTTCCAGTACAAATTCACATTTTTCCTTAAAAATCTGATTCGTTTTTTTTCCAAAAACATTAAATCACGTATTTTCTAAAAAACATAGAGACAATTTTTTTGAAAAATATGAAATTATATTTTTCCCAAATCATAATTTGTCTGAAAAACACATAAAATTAATTTTCTCGAAAATGGGAAATTACCAATCACTTATCTAAAAAATACATCATATTTTCTCACAAAATGTACTGATACAAAAACCTAATTTGTCAATATTTTAAAAAGAAATACATCATTTATATGTGAAATTAAATATAAAAACAAATAATATTTGGATAGATCGTGTCAAGATGTAAAAAAAAATCAGATAAAAACAAATAATACATTGATAGGATACAACATCAAAATGTTATATCTAGTTAGTGCATCTACGTACAAACCTAATTAATTATGTTAGTTACTATTACAGGTTGGCACACAAAAAATCGTTATACAAATAAGCAATAGATCAGCTAGATCATGTCTGTTTTTATATTCTACATATAATCTGTCTCAGTGTGTAAGATTTCGTAACTTTACAATCTTCACCGTACGATATATTTTTGTTATTTACAGTTCACGACTTATGCATCTTTCTACGATGATGGGGTTTGGATTCCAAAACATAAAATATTGCATCCTTTTTGAAAAAAAGACATGATAAAACATTATATTATTATACGATTTTTTACGAATAATAGAGGTTATCTATCTATTCTATTAAATCACACGTATTACTACTAGCTAGGCTATGCACTGAAGATGGTGCATGATTAAATAGATCTTAAAACTAAATTAAAATATGGCTGTGATGGTCAATCATATGAATTATTTTAATTTAAAAATTGATAACTTTTTTTTTTTTTTGGGGTCAAATAAAAAAAAGTAAAGAACAAAGTCCTTAAAAGGAGGGTCGTTAAAAGTATGAGAAAGCATTTTTTTAATTTTTTAAAGTTGTCTAAGAAGAGGACAAAAGGCTTTAGAGCAGAGGAATATTTGCTTTCTCAATTTTAGGGCATATCACTGTCTTTATGTTTTTATTTTTTTCTATTCATAATTCACCACTCCTTTTCCTCCCCCTCTTTAAATTTAGCTTATATTGTAATTCTAGTTTTCAATTTTTAGATACAAGTCTAAGATTTTGGGATTGACTCTAATATGTCTCGATCGAGTTCGATCTACATGCTACGTGAAACTAAGTCACATTGTTTCAAGAAGAAATATTTATCGACTCCCTCTGTCCCGAGATTAGTTGGAGCTAATGACTTGGTACCCATTGATCTAAACAAAACTTAATATTCTTGATGTACATAGAATACATAGATGGTAGGATGTCTTTTGAACCAAATTACCCAAATTATATATATAAAAAAATACAATATTTCAACGTTGACAAAAAAAAAAAAAATCTGATATGTACTAATGTAGTTATTGAGTTATTGTCTCAATTCTAAATCTTGTATGCTATGTATGTATATATTCTTGAAGAAATTTTTTTTTGTATATTATAATGATTGTTTGTATTAACTAATGGTTTGTCCTAATGAATTTACTGAGTTATCGAGTCACTTATAAATCTTGTATACTATGTATGCATATATTATTGAAGAAAATATGAATAAAGAAAATATGAATTATTCAAAAAAATATGAAAAACAAGCAAACACGTCATATAAATTATATAAGAGGTATTATTAAATGGGATGAGACTTTATAACGCTGTTTCAATAATCCAGCTTTGATTTCTCTTTTACTTTTTTGGATTTTTAAGCCAAAAAGTTTGTCTCGTCTATTAGATTCAGATTTATATATTATCTAATAATCTTTAATGAATATTTTATTGTGTAATCTAAAGTGAATGGTTGAGAGTTTGAGTTGATAGTTAGCTAAGATTTTTGGTGTATAAGGCTAATTAAATCTCAGTATGTCTATGTAGCTATGAACTTTCTTATATAAATCATGAATTTTGCGTCTTAAGATATAAAAAAATGCTATTTGACTTAAAGTAGTATTGTTCTTATCTATTGCTCAAAATACTCTAATATACTGTTTGTATTATTAACCTAAGTTTTCGATTTTTTTTTTGTTTATGGAAAGTTTTAAACTATTTTTCTGGGACCAAATAGTTATGTACCTTAGACATGAGCTGTTTTATTCATCATTTTGATGTTGATGAAAATATCCTTTAAGAGTTGACAAAAAAATATATCCTAAGATAAGATAACTTAAATATAACTAAATACGTTTTCGTTCGAAATATTATTACTAGTTTTGTTCTATAAAATATCAAAAAGAATTCTGAAAATACTACTAACATATTAAATTTTCAAAGTTTATAATTGAAGTATTTGGACTCTAATTTAATATTTTGAATTTTGGATTAGTTCGAAGGATTTATAATTTAATGCTTAATTTTACTTTTGCAATATTTTTGGGAACAAAATATTTAGAGGTACATTTGGATAAAAAGTTAGTGATAATAGTTTTGAAAAAACTTATTCTGTGGTGTTTTTAGCTAGAATCTATTCTATTAAAATGGGTTTATCTACTTAAAAAAATCATAGTGGACTATTTTCT
>OVAU01002006.1:0-13369 GCA_900406315.1 Biscutella laevigata subsp. laevigata
TACCTCTCCTTAGGTGGACCTTCTTGGCTACATTCTCTTATACTTAGGGATTCTAGAGTGTAACTTGGCTTTTGTGGTGGTCCTCTATATTTTGGCTTCTGTATGTTTGGAACTTGGTCATCGGTTAATATATCTCCCCTTGGTGAAAAAAAGAAAAAAAGAAACTTCCTTAATATAAATATCTAAAAATTTAATTAGTTCATGTTTAGGAATTAGAAAAAGAATCCACTTCGTGAAAAGATTTATTTTTGTCCAGACAGATTAGACAACGGAGTTTTTTAGGTCGTCTCCTTAATCCCAAATTCCAAAAGATGACATATTTGATCCATTCTATGCCTCGGAAGTGGGGGGTCTATACTCGTGTCTGTGGAATTGCCCTCTCTAAAGATAAGTTTCAATTTATCTTTACATATGAAGAAGATTTAAAACGCATACTGGATGTAGGTGTTTGAATATTGAATGATTTGTCTATTGTAATCAAACGTTGGGTTGAATTTCCACCACCAGATTATTTTGATGTCATTCCAGTTTGGATACGCATGTGTAATTTGCCTGTTAACTTTTCTTCAGTCAAAACTTTCACGAATCTTGCAGAATTTGTTGGTTCATCAACTCATGTGGCATATGATGAAGATAGACCACAGGTGCAAGATTATATTCGTGCGAGAGTCCTATTTGATGTTAATCAGTCAGTCAGAAGGATTAAAGTACTTCAGTTGCCTCATGGTGAAAATATCAATATTGGTTTTGAGTTTGAGTGCATTCGTAGGCGTTGTTATTCTTGTCAGAGATTAACTCATGATCAGGATTCATGTCCTTTTGTTCATCAGCCAGCTCCAGAACCAGCAGAACCAAAGCAAGTTATTAAAGCAGATGATCCACTTTTTGGGATTTTAACAGAAGAACAAGCAGGCATAGTCCTGCAACAGGCCGTCAACGTATTTCAAATTTGGTTCTAGACGATATTCGCCTATATTTACTTGCAGATGATGGCACAAGTAAGGTTGTAAAGGAGGCTCGTATAAAATCTTCAGTTCAAGATTACTTAAAATCTTCTGATAAGGCAAGATCTTTTCTACGTCTGGAGCAGCCACCAATAGTTACAAAGGATCTTAATAAAGGCAAAGGCATAGTGTTCCATTACCCTTCTGAGATGGTAACTTTTCCTGGTTACTCATCTGATAACTTGAATCTTCAAAATAATGTCTCTCCTTTGCCTGTTTTACCTCAGTCTGCTGCCTCAGATAGTCATCTTCTTGCTGCCTCTACGGGTTTTGTCTATGGTTTCTATGAAACTAGTGCTTCCGGAGTTGGTAAGAAGAAACACCGAAAGAGACCATCAAGTTGGAAAAGGAAGAAGGATGCAGTGTGTCAAATTAAGCTAACTAATGATGTGCCTCATGAAGATTTACAATCAAGTGCAGATAAAGAGCGAAAAACAGATGATTAAGATTATGGAAGATCAGACAAAGATTTATGTAAGAAGTCAATGAAAGTGGTGGCCGCTTGTAGGTCGCCTCAATCTCCATGAGTCTCCTCAGTTGGAATTGTCAGGGGCAGGGGAGTAGCCTAACAATTCGACGTCTAAAGGAATTGAGGAAATCTCTTTTCCCAGATCTACTATTCCTCATGGAAACTCGTAGTTGTACAGAAAATCTTTCGAAGCTTAATCATTGGCTAGGTTATGATAATGTTCATATTGTGGAGCCTGAAAGAACTGCGGGAGGTTTAGCTCTTTTTGAAGCAATCTTTTGTTGTAAATATCCTTCAATCAAATAAAAGGTTTATTGATGCTCATGTTTCTGTTGGCAAAGTTTCTTTCTTTATAAGTTTCATTTATGGTGACCCAGTTCGATCTCTTCGACATGTTGTTTGGAATCAATTAGAATATATTGGTTTGTTACGAGATGGTGCTTGGTTACTAGTAGGAGATTTTAATGAAATTATGTGTGTTTCAGAGAAGAAGGGTGGTCTCTTGCGAACTCAAGCTTCTTTTACTGACTTCTGCAATATGGCAAGTTCATGTCGTGTTAATGATTTGGCAAACTTAGCTGACTCTTTTTCATGGGCTGGATGGAGGTATAACCAATGGATTCAATGTCGTTTAGATCGTGCTCTCGGTAATTATGAATGGAAGTCTTTGTTTCCTCGTTCTCAGTATTGTTATTTGGATCGTTTAGACTCAGATCATTGTCCTATTGAGCTGCATTTTCTTCAAGATCCTTCTCATAAGGTTCGACACTTCTATTTTGATAAGCGCTGGAGATTTAAATCAGCTTCTTACTATATTGTCTGTGAAGCTTGGTCTTCTTCTCAGGAGTCTATCATGTCTAAAGTCTCTTCTTGTCGATCAAAATTAGCAGCTTGGGGTCGCTCAGCCAACCTTAATTCGGATATTCGTATTCAAAATCTACGTCATTCTTTGGAACAAGAAAAAGGAAACCTTTACCTTCTCATGAACGTATTTTGGAGGTTTCAAATGATTTGAATATGGCTTTTTTGGAAGATGAGCAGTTTTGGAAACAAAAAAACAAGGAGAAATGGTTGAGATTAGGTGATTCAAATACGAGGTTTTTTCAACAAAGTGTTAATCAACGTCGTCTTTGCAACTCAATCTCTTTTTTGCAAGAAGATCATGGAAATCAAGTGTATTATGAAGGTCCTACAGGTTCTGTTGCTGCAACATATTTTCATAATCTTTTTACTACTTCTGCACCTCAATCACCTCAGATTCTTCTTCAAGGGTTTTCAGCTAAGGTAACAACTCAAATGAAAAATCTCCTAACAAGACCAGTTTTTAATTTTGAGATAAGGACAACTGCTTTTCAAATTAATGGGGATAAATCGCCTGGTTTTGATGGTATGACTGGTTTTTTTGTTCAAAATTATTGGAGTATCATAGGGAATCAAGTGATAGATGAAGTCAAGCTCTTTTTTGCATCAAGTACTTTGTCTCCGGTTTGGAATTATACTTTGCTTTCTTTGATTCCCAAGGTTCAAAATGCAAGTAAGATGACAGATTTCCGTCCTATAAGCCTTTGCTCAGTTTTCTACAAAATCATCTATAAAGTTCTTTGTAATAGGCTTAAATAGATTTTGCCACAGTTAATCTCCCTCTCAAGGAGCTTTTGTTGCTGGTAAACTTATTTCTGACAATATATTGCTTGCTCATGAATTGTATCATGCTATTATGACTTATCCTCCTAGAAGACGTGATGGATTAATTCTGAAAACTGATATGTCTAAAGCTTTTGATCGGATAGAATGTGGGTTTTTGGCTGCTTTGCTTCAGAGTTTTGGATTTGCAAATCAATGGATTACCTGGATAATGACTTGTGTCTCTAATGTCAGATATTCAGTGCAGTTTAATGGTCAAGCTCATGGTATGGTGGTACCCTCTAGAGGCTTACGCCAAGGTGATCTAATTTCACCTTTTTATTTATATTGTGTACAGAATCTCTGGTACATATTATGAAGCGATCGAAGTCTGCTAGTCTCTTAACCGGAATAAGGATTTCAAGATCATGACCACCAATTCAACAACTATTATTTGTCGATGACAGTTTTTTTACTTGTTGTGCTACTTTTGAGCAATGTCAAGAGCTTCTCAGATGTTTGCAGATTTATGAACGCACAACAGGACATGTGATTAACTATTCTAAATCTTCAGTAATTTTTGGGAAAGATATTGATTTGTATCAGCAAACATTGCTATCTGCTTGTCTTGGGATATCTATGATTGGAGACCATAATGCTTACTTGGGATTGCCTCCTTGCTTTAGTGGATCAAAACGAAGATTACTGTCCTTTGTTACTGAGCGTTTTAAGTCTAGACTAACAAGTTGGAATTCTAGTACTCTATCTTTAGGAGGAAAGGAGGTTCTGCTAAAATCTGTTGCACTTGCTCCTCCTTTTTATTCTATGAGCTGTTATAAACTCACAAAGCATAACTGTAATATTATTAGCTCTGCTCTCTCAGCCTTTTGGTGGGGTTCATCTGGTGCGAAGCGTGGGATTCATTGGTTGTCTTGGAAAAAGCTTTGTCAAGATAAATCAGTTGGAGGTCTTGGTTTTAAGGATGTTGCTATGTTTAATCAAGCACTCTTGGCTAAGCAAGCATGGCGTGTTCTGCATCAACATAATCCTCTTCTTTCAGCGGTTTATAAAGATCGATATTTTAAGGATAAACATTTTATTGACAGTTCTAAAGGATCTCGTCCATCTTATGCGTGGCGCAGTATTCAATATGGCAATGAGCTTTTGCATAAAGGGTTATTAAAGGATATTGGTAATGGAGTTGATACTTTTGCTTTTTTGGAGCATTTGATCTTTGATGACAAGCCTCGTTCTCCAATGTCTGTCCTTCCATCGATAAATTATACTCTAAAGGTATCTGATTTTATACAGCAAACTGGAACTTGGGATTTGTTGCTTCTTAATCAACACTTTCCTCCATCTGAAGTTAACAAAATTCTAAAAGTTCGGCCTTCAATGGATATCTCAGATAGTTATATATGGCCTTATACTTCTCAAGGCATTTACTCTGTCAATAGTGGTTATCGTTTACTTCTGGAGGAGGAGAGTTCTTTAGTTCAACCTCATTCAACAATATCAAGACTTTGGTCTCTTCTTAGATCTCCAAGGAAAATTCAACTATTTTGGTGGCGAAGTTTATCAGGAGCACTTGTTGTTGGTGCTCAATTATCTTCAAAGCACGTTCCAGTAACTCCGGTCTCCGGAATGTTCAATTTACTGCAATCATTTGGAAACTATTAATCACGCTCTGTTTCTCTGTGACCACGCTCGGCAAACCCTTTCTTTGGCCAACATTTCGTTGACAAATGGTGGATTCTCTATGATAAGTGTTGATTATAATGTTAGTTTCTTACTTGATTTAATTGAACAGGCTCATACACCTCAGAATCTAAAGACTGCAATTCCATGGATTCTTTGGGGAATATGGAAAAATCAGAATGCATTCATTCATCAAGGAACATTACAAGATCTCAACTATGTTGCCAATACTGCTTTCGCAGAATCATCAACTTGGCATTGCTTGCAGACTCGAACAACTATTCCACCTTCTTTTCGAAATAAAGAATCTTGGTCTGCACCATCTCTGGGTATGATTAAGTGTAATGTTCACGTTTGCTCGAGAGGTTCAAATTATCTATCAGGTGCTTCAAGGATTACAAGGAATGAACATGGCTCACCTTTGCATCATAGTCGTGATGCTTTACTTCCTTCCTCTAATCATATCAAGGCAGCATTACAAGGCCTTCTTTGGGCGGCTCAAAGTCTTCATGATCTTCATTATGATTATGTTATTTTTGAGTCATGCATCCTCTAGAAGTGAAATAGATGTTATTAACAATCCAAAAGATTGGCCTCGACTGCGGAATTGCTTGCGGTCAGTTTCCTTGATTTCATGTCATTATTCTTCCATTACTTTCTTTTTGTACCTATCTAAGCTAATGCAGCGGCTCGCAAGCAGCGTAAACAAGGATGGACGTTATCGATCTTATCTTGGTTTAGGCGGACCGACTTGGTTGCATACTCTTTTGCTATTAGATAGTAGTTGTACTTCTTAATCTTTGTCTTTCTCTATTGTAGACTCTGTCTTATTTAAATATTATTGAGTTAAAAAAAAGCACTAAAGAAAAACTTTGCATTCTGAAATATATAACAAAAACAATCAAACTAAAATATATTCGAAAGCGGGCTCGACAAGTATCCCATAATGCATGTATTTTGTTTAATATTATCCCATTTTTCTTGTTAATTAATGTTGTTTTAACATTTTAATATCTACATCCACACAACACTATTCATTTGGTTCAACTTCATAATAATTGATCTCTCTCTTTGCGATACGTAACCCTAGCGCCACCTCCGACCTTATCTTGTTTCAACGGCCGGCGGCTTGGGCCGCGACGTCGTCGGCCGTCCTCTCTGCCTCTCCTTCCTTATTTTAGCTTTCAATCGGTATTTCTCTTGATTTCAGCTTCCCTCTCCAGTCAGATCCTTCGAAGTTTGCGGTGGCGCTCGCGGTGGTTTGCAGATTTTGCCTCATTCCGCCGTTTCTCTTCTTTGCTCGTCTTGTGTCCTTTGGCCGTGAGATGAAATGTGGTTTGTTGGTGAGATTCGGTGGTCTCCGGTGGATTTCACGGTGACTTCTTGCGCTTCGCCCCGTTCCGGCTTCTCTGACTCTCCAGATCTCCGGTCTTGCCCTTCAGCTTTAACCTTTCCTGATTGCTCGTTCTCTCTTTTGAGTTTGGCGAGATGTGGTAAGCTTTTGCTCGGTTAGGTTGAGGTTACTAGAGTGGGTGGAGTCTTGGTTTGTTATTTGTGGTTCTGGTTGGAGATTGAGATTCGTTTCTGGTTCATCTAGATTCTTTTCTCTGTTTGGGTTTCTTGTTCCATTAGGTTTATTTTGCTTCTTGTCGGGTAGCTAGTCTCTCGGCCTTTCTGTTGGACCCGCCCTTTGTTCTCTTAGGTCGCTCGACGGGTTTCTGGAGTCGATCTAGTTTGCTCAGGGCTTAGCTCTTGTTCTGGTCTAGTGTCGGTGTTGTTGTGGTAGAGGTCTCTCTTCGTGCATTGATCATGTCTACATTTCAAGCGGAGTATCTTATGTGCCTTGGAAACAATTTTCGGGTCGAAAAAGGCTTTGTCCTCCGAAGTTTCTTTAGTGTCTGTTTCAGTCTTCAGTTGTTTCGTCAACTCGTTAGCTCGGGTTAAAGGCATTCGTTTAACTCTAGGCGCTCAAGACTCTTCAATAATCGGCGCTTCTTGCATTCCCTTTGCCTCAACCCTCAACCCTCCTTACTAGACCATTTCGTTGCTTTAGGCGTTCTTATTTCAGGTCGATTTCTGTGTTTTATCTTGTTTTCAGGGTATTCTTGTTTACCGCCGGCTTATTTCTCGAGTTTGTCCTTTCAATCGCTGACTTAGTTGTTTGTTCTTGTATGTTGCTTATTTGTAAACAATAGTGCTTTGGCACGCTTATATTTCATCCCTCTTTTGCGTGGAAAAAAACATTTTAATATCAACTTGATTTTTTAACATTTACTGTTTTTAATAATTATCAATTTTATTTTTTTAAGATAAAATATCTAATATCAACTAATTTACTAATTTGATTTAACTACCAAATTAGATAAACAAAGCAATGATTAGAGCTTGAATGTCGATTAATCATGTTGTTGATTTATAGTTCAACATTATGAATATATCAACTTATTTATAGAATTGTTTCACGTTCTCTTAAACTTTCTTACTCAATGCGGAAATTTTTTAAAATATGATTTTTTTTTAAGTTGAGTTTTCTTTTTTTTATAAGTTGAGTATTTTATACNAAGTTGAGTTTTCTTTTTTTTATAAGTTGAGTATTTTATACACGTTTTAGAAAATCTCAAGCACATAAGAAATCTTAAATTTTTATTATGTAAATTATATATTACTTCAATTTTTTATATATGAATAATGTCAATTAAATATAAGTTGGACAATATAATAATAATAACTATAATATGATTATATATGAGATATTATTTCCATAATTGAAACGACTACAAAATATTATAGATTTTAAATATATAAATATTTATAGTATTATGATATTTATGGTAATAACATTGCATAATTTTATAAGGAAATTAAACCTTATTTTAAATGGAATTTTAAATGGAATATAAGAATATACCGTAAAATAACACATCATCGTTTTAGAGTCAAATTGATTTTAGTAATGATGGCTAAGAAAAATACAGTTTTTATAATATATAGGGGATATATGACTTGCATTATTTACGCATATGAATACTAATCAAAACTCTTATAAATTTCTGTGAAAAGGGACTATTATAAGGTTGCTTTTGTTTGTGATCCCAAAAGACAATACTACTTTCATGTTCCATGCTGGCAGATTTTATGTTTACTTACGAATCCTACATGGAGAATGTAATAATTGGGACCAAAATATGGATTTTGTCGTCGTCAAAACTCAAAAGGGCTATTTGATTATTAAAATTTGGAAAGGCCGGTTATTACAATAAACCGACCTTTGCATAATCTCAAGAGCCACCCTCATCATCTCACGTGGCATTTTGTTCTCATCTACTCTTATAAATCCCTCTTTTATTGAGTTTATCCATCGTGTTACACAATTTGTGTCTTTAAGATTTATAAGCTCGATTAAAATACTTTCCATGTGATCAACGAAAACAAGATTTATACATCCAACCTACGGTTCTAATCTCTTTAAAGTGGAATAATTTCGTTATAATCACATGAATCTTAATCTTTTTACCAGTTTAATACGATTTATAATGAACAATAGGGGTGGATCCACCTTTTTAAAAACCAATTGAAATTATAATGTTTATTTTATTTTTATTTTTTTGTCAATTTTTGTGGACTACAAATGGGTTAGCCCACTAATCCAAACTCTCATAAATGAGATGAGCAAATGCTTTCACGGGGATTCGAAACCCGACTTAGTAACAATAATATCATATGTTTTACCATGGACTAAAGTAACTTGTTTAAAAACAACAAAATGATTAACATACAATTTTGAGTTCTTACAAAAAAAAAGATATTGATTTCAGGAATATTTAAAATCTTTTATACAAAAAAAAGATATTGAGTTCTTACAAAAAAAAATGATTATCTTTGGAGATGAAGTTCGCCGCATAAAAGATTTTGCCACGTCTCATAGTTTTTGTAGGCTTCAGACAATGATTATCTTCGAGGTGAGGTGTCGGTGGAAACACATAACTCCATACTTGAACCATTGAAATTGCGACACGTGGAAAATTTGTACTTTGGAACTAAACCAATCATCTAATTACTAAAGATTCATGAAAACAATATTTCCCTTTAGATGTTCTTTACACATAACTTTCCCACTTTTGTTTTAATTTCTTCTTTGCTATTTTTCAGTTTTGATAAAACTAGTTTTTGGAAAAAATTTATTTATATAATATTTTTGAAAACTGCCCAAACTAAAAATCGAAAAATTCATCACCACTCCAGTGATATCATTTATGATTTTTTTCCAACACTTTAATCAAATAGGAGTACAACTCGTCGATTGCTTTAGGGCTTACTCGTATACAATATCCAAAAGGTAAATTTATACACTGTAGAATATTTATTTACAAGTTTTTTCTGTCAACAACTTTACTGATGATAAATTGTTAAGATACAAATACCAGCTAATTTGCATGAATAATATTGGCAGATTATCATGTTTTGATTTCACCTATTTTATTACCACTACCAGCTAATTTACATGGATTACTCCGTCACTAAGGTCGTGATTGGTTTGTACGTGAAAAGTCGTAAAATTTTATTCAATTAAATTTCAAAAACTATATTTTTTGCCAACCTTTTAAAAACTATTTAACACTTCACAATATGACTTTTCTTTTCTAATATTGTTTCTTAATTATGATAATAGGAAAAAGAAAAAATCTTTTCATTTTCTTTTCCATAATGACTAAAACTTCACTAGATTTTATATTACTTTTCTCATAATATTTTTTTAACAATTAATAATTATCATTGTTCACTTTATTTTGAGATCTATTTACTAACACAAAATAGAAATTATTTTTATGATTATGTGTTTATTAGTTAGAAATTAATTTGTTTTTTTTAAAGTGTTTTTAAAATTTTTAAATAACAAGTAAAATCTATAATATTTACTCAATAATAATCATAATTTATTGCACTTTGTTTAATCTTACCCATTCAAATATTCTTATTTTAAAAATAATAAAAAACTCTGTAAAGTTGTCTACAACCTAAATTTTATAAAGCCAAAATACCAATAAGACCAATATTTTCTATCAACTTTTAATGGGGAACTTGTTTTTAATCCAAAATGTTTAAAATTATTATAAGAATGCTGCAAGCAAGATTCAGGACTGGATCTGATTGCATTGCATCGTTGAGAAGTCGAAATTGAGTCTTACACTCTTTTATGTTTTGACCACATCTTATCTTGTTAGCCGTTGACTTTTCATTCCTTAGTCTTCGGAGTTATAAAGTGAAGCTCACACGACAAACGCAATTTCGACCAATCAGAATCATTTCTTTTTTTCACCAATCGTAATAAAATATAATTCCGTCTTCTTCAACCTATATGTTTTTGTTATACCAACAGTAACTAAGCAATTCAAAGTCACGTAAATCAACGTACTTAAATGACATAGATTAATTCTGAAATGTTTGACACTAAAATCACATGAAAAGGTTATCAATACACGTCAGATTTTCAACTGATCCTACTTTAATGAGATCTTTTAACTTTGTTGTACACAATGTAAAACAAAATTTAACTTTAACTTTATTTCTAATCAGAAAAATTGTAAAACACAACCAAATAACATAGAACTCGAAAACTGAATGACAAACTCCCACTAAACCAAATGATCCCCAAACATCAAAATGCCCATTCAGGCAATATGCACACGAAAAACTTGTGACACAATACCCTTTATAAGAGGATCTACAATCATAAAATTTGTCCTTGAATGTTCAATGAAAATCTTTCCACTTTGTACCATTTCCTTAACTTCTCGGTATTTGATGTCCACATGCTTAGACTTTATCGAACTTTTATTATTACTGAAATTTAAAACAGTTGTCTTATTATCAAACTAGATTATTACTCGCGTTATACGCGGGGTTATTTTATTAATATTTATTTATATTAAATTTATATGGTGATAATTTAAATATTGATAAAATATTTAAATATATTTGTGAAATTTTAATAAAACATTTAATTTAGAATTATCTATATATAAACATAACATTAAATATTTTATTTAGAGTCTATCAAATATAATGTGATAAATATTATATAAAAGTAAAACTTTTAATATTTTTTTGTTAAATCATTTGAGTTTATAGTATTTATAATAGTTATCGATCTATTTGTAATAATTTGCCCAATTTTTTATTCAATGTAGTTTAAAATTTGTAGTGTTAAAAAATATATTGTTTAGTGTGCACATATCTACTTATTTATAGAGTTTATTCATGTCATATGATTACATAATTAGTCAATGTGGAGTTTGTTCATAAATCAAGTATTTTTTCCTTTTAAATTTAAATCTTTAAATTATTATAATCTAATTATTTGGTCCAACAAAAAAATTTGATAAAAAAAGAATTTTATAATTTGGATGTTGAATATCAAGCTTCTGACTTGTAATTTAACATTCAAACCACATTTGATTACTTATAGGATTGATTCATCTTTTGTCTTTAGCCTTTTTATAGGATGTATGACTTTTAAACATATTTTTATTGAATATTTATATTAGTTTCAAAAAGTTTTTAATCCTATAAAATATATTTTAAAAAACTAAATTTAAATTATTCTAAGTATAATATCTAAAAACTAAATTAAAGTATTTAAATATTTTATTTTTTATTTAAATATTAATATAAATATTTATTTTATATAACTTAATTGTTTGGTCCAACAAAAAATGAGATATAAAAAATAATTGTATAATTTGGATGTTGAATAAATTAAGCTACCGATTTGCAATTAATCATTCACAACATATTTTCTTATTTATAGGATTGATTCATCTTTGTCTTTTCTTTTTTTAAGCGATGTGATACTTTTAAATATATTTTTATTGGATATTTTATTCGTTTCAAAAAATCTATTTTAACCACTACTAAATATTAAAAATAATTTTAAATTATTATAAGTATATTATTTTCTTAAAAAACGTAATTGTATATTCAAATAATTTTTTTCCTTATAAATATTTAAATTATTATAACCTAATTTTTTGGTCCAACAAAAAAATTGGATAAAAAACATAATTCTATAATTTGGATGTTGAATAAATTTCGTTTCTTAAGAAAATATTATACTTATAATAATTTAAAATTATTTTAACCTATATAATATAAAAATAATTTTAAATTATTATAAGTATAATATTTTCTTAAGAAACGAAATTTATGTTTCAATGGTTTCATTTTCTTTAAAATATAAATATTTAAATTATTATAACCTAATTTTTGATCCAACAAACAAAATAGATTAAAAAAAGAATTGTATGATTTGGATGTTGAATAAATCAAGCTTCCGACTTGCAATTAATCATTCACAAGATATTTGCTTATTTATAGGATTCATTCATCTCTGTCTTTTTTATAAGCGATGTGAGACTTTTAAAATATTTAAATTGGAGATTTTATATTCATTTCAAAAAAATTATCATAACCAATATAACATAATAAAAATAATTTTAAGTTATTCTAAGTATAATATTTTCTTAAGAAACGAAATTTTATGTTTCCATAATTTATTTTTCCGTAAAATTTAAACATTTAAATTATTATAACCTTTTTTTTGGTCCAACAAACAAAATAAATAAAAAAGAATTGTATAATTTTGATGTTGAATAAATCAAGCTTCCGATTTGTAATTAATCATTCACAACATATTTGCTTATTTATAGGATTGACTCATCCCTGCCTTTTCTTTTTTAAGCGACGTAGGACTTTTAAAGATATTTTTAATGGATATTTTATAGAGTGATTTACACTCTGAAGCACTTTTAAAACAATAATCTCATGAAAACATACTCTGAAAGTTGTTTACACTCTGAAGCACCTTTTGGGTTTTTCGATGCAGAAGATGTATTTTTTGGACTATAATACCCCTCCTTTTTGTTTTGTTTTCTCTCTTAGTACATTCTACTTTTGTGTTTTTTTCTTCATAAAACATAAACCTTTTTTCATTGCTTGATACTTATCTTCTACAATTCTTCTCTGACGAATTTGAAATGTAAGTTAGCCTCCAAGTTAGTCACAAGATTTTACTATGAAAAGCTAACCTCCAAGTTAGTAACCTCCAAGTCAGTTTCAACAGTTAATTATATTTTTTAAGTTACTAACCATGAAAGTAATTGAGACTTAGATGAGATACCCATATTTGTATTAAGCACGAGTCACTAATCTAAGATTTCCCAATTCAGAACTTGTTAGAACAATCAAGACGATTGGACAAATATTTGAGACACTGATATACACGATTCAAGAACTGTGTTGGCCCATCATCATAGTAACCACAATTCAGTAAGCTAAGGTCTCACAATTCAGTGCATATAAGTCTCACAACTAACCACAAGTTAATAATCTAACATTTCACAATTCAGTACATATACATGGTAACCACGGGTTAGTAATTCAGAACCTGAGACCACAGTAAAAAGGAATGGTCAAGAAGTTCAGAGTTGAAGATATTGTAACATTAAAGGCAGTATTTGAGACCCACTTGAGTGAACGAGAGCTTGTTGGATTGGGGTTTGCAATCGAGTGTGAGAGA
>OVAU01002007.1:0-13363 GCA_900406315.1 Biscutella laevigata subsp. laevigata
AATCTAATTTTAATTTAATCATGAAATTAAAATGTGAATATAAAAAATATAAAAAAGAATAGAAAAAATATTTCCCTAGATTTATGGTTTCTAGTTATTAAATTATTAAAAAAAATAAAAATAAGTTTAAAAATAGATACTCAAACGTGATTATGTATATGTATTCATTTATTGTTATTAAATATTTAATGAGTTTTTGTAACAAAATATTTGTCTAGATATTAAATGAAATAGTCCACTATGACTTTTTTAAGTAGATAAACCCTGTTTTAATAGAATAGATTGGTGGCAAAAATCCATAGACATTCAAAATTAGTGCTGGGATTTCGGATATCGGATCGGATACTGTTCGGATATTTCGGATTTCGGATCTTTCGGATATGAAATTTAAGATCCATATGTGATCCGAACCAATATCGGTTCGGATCTCCTCGGTTCGGATCGGATATCGGATATTGCTTTCGTATCCGAAAAATATCCGAAATATTTTTCGGATCTGATTCGGATCGGATACGGATCGGATATCCGATACGAATTGGATAAAATATAACAAAATAATCCGAATAATCGGAAAGATCCGAAATCATTTGCAAAATCATACCAACGATTATATTCAATTGAATGTAAACCGGCTAAAACTTGAATTAAACCGAACCAAAAATCAAAATTGACTATAAAACGAACCGAAATTGAATTAACCGAAATTCAAAACCAAAATTGAATGTAAACCGAAATCAATTGTAAATTGAATATAAACCAAACCGAAATTGAATTAAACTGAAACCCAAAACAAAAATTAAATGTAAACCGAAATCAATTTTGAAGTTGGTTAAGAAGATAATTTCGGATATCCATGGATATTTAGAAATTATCCGATCCGATCTGATATCCATGGATATCAAATTCTATATCTGAATCCGATCCGAATCCGAATTTTCGGATAGGATACGGATCAGATCGTTCGGATCGGATAATAACCCCACCCCTATTTTTTTTCACTAGTATTTTATTAAAAGAAAGATGCAAACATCGGGATTACAACCGAAACAAAGACAAAGACGGCGGATACAAAGATATCCCCGAAAGCTAAGCCGGCGGATACAGAACATCCCCAGAAACACGATGAAAAATAGAGATTCTAAAACAAACAAACTCGACAAGCAAAACCTAGAAAACAACCGACCAGGAATGACTTCGAAGATAAACCCCCTCTAAAATCTTGCACCACAGAAGCTTAAAAAACTTCAGATTCCTCCCATACCGGATGAAGAGTACCTCTCAAGTGGATATTCCTGGAAACTCATTCCGGCAAGAACGGAGCCTGACAAGAACCTGTCGAGACTCACAACACACTTCCGAAAACGGCGATGGACATACTAATCCTTGAGATGCCTAATTAGGAAACACCTAACTGAATAGATCTCGCACTGATCTGAAGCGTACATACAAGAAGCGAACCAAACCCGTCTTCAAGACTCACCAGATTGGCAAAGAATCACCTTTCTAGCATCAGAGCGAAACCAAAGACGAGGCAAGACCGGAAAAAGAGCAGAGATCACCAACAAGAAGACATCCAAAACCGTTGAACCTAAGGCTTTACTCAAATCAACCAAATAAACCAAACAAGCAAAACACAAGAAGCACA
This sequence comes from Biscutella laevigata subsp. laevigata, assembly GCA_900406315.1. NCBI lineage: Eukaryota > Viridiplantae > Streptophyta > Magnoliopsida > Brassicales > Brassicaceae > Biscutella > Biscutella laevigata. The sequence goes on from OVAU01002007.1 coordinate 1,646, forward strand.
ACCCGCAGTGAAGCCTAAAGCCTGAAAACCTAGAAAACCAAATCCACCACAACCCAGGGGAAGCACACCAACAGACATAACAACGAGAGAACCAGTGATGCACAAGTCAAAAGATACCTAAGCTAGATGAGCCAAGACGCGGAGGACTAAGCAATCTTCGAAAACTCACCCTAATCGACCTTCCGAAATGAGCCAATCAAGGCCAACACCGCCATACGCGGGCATGCCACCGTTGTGGCTGGGATAAACGGATCCGACGAATCCGAAACAAACTTCACTGGGGGAAACAAGAGAAACTTGCCGAACAGATCTACTGCTGTACAAAACCAAGAGGAGAAAGAGAAGAGGCGCACGAGACCAGCGACACTGTTACCGGAGTAACCGGCCGCCGGTCGGAAGAGAAATGAAGATGGCGGCTCCTTCTTAAAACTAGGGTTTAGACGATTTCAAAGAGAGAGAGAAAAAAAGGTGACTATTCCCACCCTATTCAAAATTGTCGGATAATTTATTTTTTAATTATAAGATTACAAAAAATAACTGTAATTCTTCTGAGCCCAAATATTAAAGAAATAAAAAAGGAAAAAGTGAAGAAATCAAAATACACATCAGTTTTTTTTCTCTCTTTTTCTTCTCATCCTTTTTTTTTGTTCTTCTTGTGAAGCAGAGAAGAAGCTGCATCTTCTTCACTTTCTGCGATTCTCTCCAAAACTTTCTCGGTAATTTGAAATCTCTTAGCAGTCTTCATTGTTACTCGAGAACCCATACTCTTTTCATTTTTTACTTCCACGGCATTCGTGTCTCTATTCCTTTCTCATTTCCAAAGTTTACAAAATCAGAAGTTTCTTCTGTGTTGTGGATTTTGTCAAGTTTTCTCTTGAAGATAGTGCTAATCGGCTTTGCTTGTTCATAGAGCCTCTAATTTTGGAAGGTATTTGAAAGGAACTGGAGTTACAATGACTCGAAATTCCAAATATGTTCTTTGGTTGGTTTGTGTCTAGCGATATAAGAAGTAGTCTCTGTATCTCAACATTTTGATCTCAATTCATTTTTATCAATCATATCAATTTGATTGTTGAAAATTTCTTGGTTTTACTTTATCCTCAGCAAAGAAGCTGTTAAATGTCAACCAGAGAAGCCTACTACTTTCTTTTTTCCTTTTGACGTGTGACTCTTTATTCTCAAGACTTCGTCAATGTGGATTTTTTTCTGAATGTGTTCATGTGATATCTTTGTAATTTTTGCTCCATCCAGTTGATCAGAAAGTGTCCCCTTATATAACGGAGGTCTCTTTATTCAGGGATTGGCCTGAAGTTTGAGAAATGCATTTAGGTATATGTATCCTAAAGTATGGTCCCCGCCATTTTATTAATAAGCTAGATAGGTCTTTTGAGTGGGGTTCTTCTTCTTAAAAAGCTTGACGGAAACCAAATATGGATTGTTTTATTTGAGTAAACTAATTTTCTTTCTTCTTCAACACTTCCATTTTAGCTCGTTAGTTTCGTTCTTTGTCGCAGGAAAATGTCCCAAAAGCTTACTCCATCCATGCGGTCACTTAAATCTTTGCCAGTAGGCTATAGATTTGATGGTTCACGAGTCTCTGATCACCTTGAAAATTCTTCTGGCGCAAGTGTTTGCTTGACCAATTCGAGTATTCCAAGAAAAGGTGGCTTAAAGAATGGAATTAATCGAACAGATATTGCTGTTGGGGATAGTGAGGATTCACCATATAGTGGGCACAATATTTCCATTGAAGAGCAGTCTTTCTCTGGTGATCTGGAGGATCCTGGTGCTGCTACATCGCCCTTGCCTCAGAATGATGAACGCAGGTGGAGCGACACTAGTGCATATGCTCGGAAGAAGGTATTCCTTAGATTTACATCTTGTGATTTTCATTTCTAATCGAGGCTTGATGGTTTTGTGGTGCAGTAGTTCATTTCATGGCTTCAATTTATTTCGAGCTAAATCTATGTCAAACATATTGCTTTTACAGTTATATAGGTCTGGGATGAAATATTGATAATTTCCTATTTTTAGATACTGCAATCTTGGATTCAACTTCCTAATGGTAACTGGGAGCTTGGGAAGATATTGTCAACTTCAGGAGACGAGTCTGTTATTTCTTTGCCCGAGGGTAAAGTAAGTGAATTTTTGTATTCCTAGGTAGGCATTGGTTAATAGTACAAGCCTTTGATCGGATACTATTTCCGCATTTAATATTGCAGGTCTTAAAAGTGTTATCAGAGACTCTAGTACCTGCAAATCCTGATATTCTTGATGGAGTGGACGATCTAATGCAACTAAGTTTCTTAAATGAGCCATCGGTGTTGTACAACCTCAACTATAGGTACAACCAAGACATGATATATGTAAGTCTTTTGTTTTGATATTTCTCGTGCAGCAGGTTAATAGCCCTTCCCCTGAATTTGTCATCATTTATTATTACTATTCTAACCCTTTTCCTTGTATGGTGCTAGACAAAAGCAGGGCCAGTTTTGGTTGCTGTGAATCCTTTCAAGGAGGTCCCTTTATACGGAAATCGTTACATCGAAGCATACAGAAAGAAATCAAATGAGAGTCCTCATGTTTATGCAATTGCAGATACAGCTATACGAGAAATGATACGAGGTAGGATCATGCCTTGTTTTTTGTTAAACTTTGGACGTAAACATTTCAATGCTCACACCATTTTATCTTTTCCAATCCAGATGAAGTTAACCAATCTATCATTATCAGGTTAGTAGACATGTTTTGTGTTGAGTTTATGCACATTTTTATTGGATTTCATATGGCACTAGAATGGGGGTAAATTTTGTTTCAAAAGAAGCATTAGCCATCATGACCTGTAAAGATGCATTAGTGGATCTGTCGAATGAAGAGGTGCTTTCAGTTTTTGTATTTTGATCACAAGATTTTATTTCTCATGCAGCGGTGAGAGTGGAGCAGGGAAAACTGAGACAGCAAAGATAGCTATGCAATACTTGGCTGCTGTTAGAGGTGGAAGCGGGATCGAGTACGAGATACTTAAGACTAATCCCATCTTGGAAGCATTTGGAAATGCAAAAACACTGAGAAATCATAATTCTAGTCGTTTTGTAAGCCCTTCACCATTTTATTTTTGTATATTTAATATGCTATGTTGTTGAAATTTTTAGGTTTTATGTCTTACAATGTGTTTTTTTAATTAAAATTATACAGGGGAAGCTGATAGAGATCCATTTTAGTGATAGCGGAAAAATATCGGGTGCCCAAATTCAAACCTGTAAGTGTAAACCTTGTAATTATATTTCAAATTGTTTGTCCATTTCCCTTGACAAAGCTAACTTAGTTTTTTGCTTGATTTTAAAATTTTGCAGTTTTACTAGAAAAGGTAGCTTCTTTAGATGATTTACCCTGCTTGATTTCTTTGTTTATGTATAATTCATTAACATTGACCACTTTTCTTTGTACGTGGACTCACTTTAACAGTCGAGAGTGGTCCAATGTGCTGAAGGGGAAAGATCATATCATATGTTTTATCAACTTTGTGCTGGAGCTTCACCTGCGCTTAAAGGTATGGTTAGGAATATAATTCTAAAAAAGAAGTTAAAGAGAAGAACATTAAATTTTGTTTCTAACAGGTAAACAGTTCGCTGTTTACAAAACTAATTCTTGATGGCTGTGTTCAAGCCTGTAAAATTGTCGTTCTAGGTTTAGGATTAACTTTTGCTGAAATTGGATTAACCTTGTGTGCTTAATAAATCTCCGGTTTCATCTTCCATAACTGAAAGTGATACTGTGTCAACAATCAGTTTTATAGTCAACTGTTATGATGGTTAAATGTACAAATATTTAGTAACTAGTGGAAAATTATTTATTTATGTGCATCTTTTTCTCCATTTATCATTTCAACACAGAGAAGCTAAATCTGGCAAGCGCACATGAGTATAAATTCTTGGCACAGAGTAATTGTTATTCAATCAACGGAGTTGACGATGCTGAACGTTTCAATACTGTTAAGGTAATTCCATGTTTGAGTGAGATACTTTCTTATTCCTCTTCTCTACTCATTTCAGACTTTTATTTTTCTATCTGTTGGTTTAAAAATCTCTTTACTATTACAGGAAGCTCTGGACATTGTGCATGTTAGTAAAGAAGACCAAGAAAGTGTATTTGCAATGCTTGCTGCAGTATTATGGCTGGGGAATGTGTCCTTCACCGTTATTGACAATGAAAACCATGTTGAACCTACAGAAGATGAAAGTAAGCCTCTTCAGTCTACAAGTACTGATGCTTGCTTTGGTTGTGTTAAAATGTTTCTCTCTTTTGTGTCCATGAAGTTGAATCTGCATGCCTAAATAGGCTTTTTCTGTTTGCCGCTTTACTGATTTCTTGTATATATACCTGACATTTCTTCTTCACATTGTCATCTTTATAGTTTTGTTATGTTTCATTATTGTGGGTCTTTGTGTTGGAAACAAGAGCGTTTGCTGCCTGATTTGATAATCCATGTGCTGTCTTTTTTTGTTTTCAGGTTTGTCTACTGTTGCTAAATTGATTGGGTGCAACATCAATGAGCTTAAGCTAAGTTTATCGAAACGTAACATGAGAGTTAGAAAGGATACAATTGTACAGAAGCTAACGCTACCGCAGGTATGAGTTTTACAAGAGTTGTTTTTTGTGTAATCAAACTTGTAGGGTCAATATAAAAGGGCAACTTTGTAGGATGACAGTTTAAAAGATTTCTGGTTTTCTTTACGTCTGTATTCTTTACTGCATTTAGCATTTGCGTTATTATCATCCATGCTTCTCATTTATTTGGAGACAATGTTTTCAATCTTGTTTGGCATCAAGTCTTCTTTGCAAGATAATGACTCTTTTTCTTTCCTTTGCTCAGTTTTAGTATTGTAACTTCTTGCGTTTCTTTTACTTGACATTTTTTGTTTTCTTTTCTGATATATTTTTTTCAGGCCATTGATGCAAGAGATGCTTTAGCAAAATCGATATATTCGTGTCTGTTTGATTGGCTGGTTGAACAAATCAACAAATCTCTTGCAGTGGGAAAGAGGCGAACTGGCAGATCCATCAGCATTCTTGACATTTACGGCTTCGAATCATTTGCTGTATGCTTCTGTTATGTCTGTCTGTGCTTTCTCCTGAACAAAGTTACAGTTGCTATCTGAAACAATTGGACCTTCTGTTTGCAAGTAAATCTGTAAATAATGAGAACTACTATAATCTTTTTGCCAAATGAATTGTTGATTGTAGACTGTAGTTGAATAGCAGTGAGGACATATGGGGGGATTTCCTAACAGAGGAACTCCTTTTAAGTTCGCTCCTGAATATCTATGTTCATTTTGTGTTGTGTCTTATTGATTTGCTGAACAATTTTACATTCTTCTGCAGAAAAATAGCTTTGAGCAGTTCTGTATAAATTATGCAAATGAGAGATTGCAGCAACACTTTAACCGTCATCTATTCAAGCTGGAGCAAGAGGTAAAGTTGCCCTTTCCTGAATTATACGGTTTCATGTAGTAAATCTACTAGGCTGTGCATTCACATATAACTACAATCTAAAAGATCAATTTTCTCAAATCCGATGTTTTAATATTTCTTTCTACTGTTTCAGGAATATATCCAGGATGGCATTGACTGGACAAGAGTTGATTTTGAGGACAACCAAGATTGCCTTAGACTCTTCGAAAAGGTATATAAAGGGAAGATAATACACTAGGAAGCGAGATTGGACACCCTAATAAGATGATAATACTGTTCAATTATTGTCACACAAGAAATCATAGCTTATTTTGGGGAAATGCTTACATTCAGTCGGAAATATACTATAAGCATTTAAGTCTCAATGTTTTTCAGAAGCCGTTGGGACTGCTCTCTCTTTTGGATGAGGAATCTACATTCCCGAATGGCACAGATTTGACGCTGGCAAACAAGCTTAAAGAGCATCTACATTCTAATTCATGTTTCAGAGGAGATCGAGGGAAGCTTTTCACAGTTGTGCATTACGCGGGAGAGGTAATAGCTCTTGAAACCTCAGTGACACCAATTTATAGGGCATGCCAGAAAATAAAAGAGGCATTGTAATAGTGGGGTCTGTGGGATATTTTTGAGATATAGAAATCCGAAAGCAAACAGGAACCTTGTCTTGCTCATGAATGGTTTTTTGACAGTTCACTATTTTAATGGGTTTTTTTCCAATCAGGTTACATATGAGACGACTGGATTTCTAGAGAAGAACAGAGACTTGTTGCATTTGGATTCTATTAAACTTTTGTCCTCTTGTTCTTGTCACCTTCCCCAAGCATTTGCTTCTAGTATGCTGATCCAATCTGAAAAACATGTTGTCAGTCCTTTATACAAAGCAGGTGGTGCTGATTCTCAGCGTTCGAGTGTAGCTACTAAATTTAAGGTAGGATATTTTGGCCTTAAACAAAAACTGATTTTGCTTCAGTTTTGATATTTAAAACACATTATCTGCATAGACGGCATGTCAAGAATTCCGCCTCTCATTTTCAAAGATCTTTGTCCCTTCTTTGATTTGTGTCAAGAATATCAAATTTTGCTCATTGTAACCACTTGATGCCTGCCTCTCTCCTAAAACTTTTGGTACCCCTTTCTTACCAAAAGGCTTCTGTTTACACTATGAAAAAAGAGCAACATTTCATAGTCTTGATGTTTGACTATTAACCCTCTTACCTGAATTTCTTTTCCAGGGTCAACTCTTCCAATTGATGCAACGTTTAGGGAAGACTACCCCACATTTCATTCGCTGCATAAAGCCAAATAACATTCAGTCTCCTGGGTTGTATGAGCAAGGGCTCGTCTTACAGCAACTAAGATGTTGTGGGGTCCTAGAAGTGGTTCGAATTTCTCGGTCTGGCTTTCCTACAAGAATGTCTCATCAGAAATTTGCCCGAAGGTTAGAATGCCATTTATCATTTAGTAGTTTTCAACGGGAACTTACAGGCTTTTCTTCTAACCATGTTTTTTTTATTGATAATACCGCAGGTATGGTTTTCTTCTGGTGGAGAACATTGCTGATAAGGATCCTCTAAGTGTTTCAGTTGCAATTCTCCATCAGTTTAATATCTTGCCTGAGATGTATCAAGTTGGTTACACAAAATTGTTCTTCAGAACTGGCCAGGTATAATAGTTTGTCCTCTGATGTCAAAGACTCTTTTTAAGGGTCAGGAATAAGATTCTCGTGTGCATTGCAGATTGGGGTTCTTGAAGACACAAGGAACCGTACTCTCCATGGCATTTTACGTGTCCAGAGCTCTTTTAGAGGATACCAGGCCCGCTTTCGCTTGAAAGAGCTTAAAATGAGAATTTCTATTCTCCAGTCATGTATTACTCTTTTTGCCTCAGTTCATTACCTTGGCTTTGCATCTTAATTTCATTGTAATGGAGATATTTTGAGCTTAACCTTAGATATGGCTTCTTCCCACCTCTTTTTCTTCAGTTGTACGAGGAGAGAAAACAAGAAAAGAGTTTGCCGAGTTACGAAGGAGGCATAGGGCTGCTGCTACTATACAAAGCCAAGTTAAGAGCAAGATTGCTTGGCAACAGTATAAGGGCATAACCGATGCATCGGTTTTGATACAATCAGGTAAACGGATTAGTTCTACTTCTCAAGTGTTATAGGTCTCCGTCTCTTCATGAAGAACAATCTTAGGCTGATTTTCGTCATTGATACTAATATATTGTGTACTCTTCTTGCAGCAATTCGTGGTTGGTTGGTTAGAAGATGCTCAGGGGATATTGGATGGCTAAAATCTGGAGGCACCAAGGTAAGAGAGTTATTACTTCACATTCCTATCTTCTCACACCATATATTTCTCTCCTTGCATGTTATTGATGTTATCTATTTTTGGTGCGTTAATAACCAACTCCACAGAGAAATGAGTCAGGCGAGGTGCTAGTGAAGGTATCTGTACTTTCTGAGCTTCAACGCAGGGTACTTAAAGCAGAAGCTGCTCTGCGTGAGAAAGAAGGGGAGCACGACATTCTTCAGCAGGGGCTTCAACAGTATGAGAACCGGTGGTCAGAATATGAGACAAAGATGAAATCAATGGAAGAAATCTGGCAAAAGCAAATGCGGTCATTGCAATCCAGTCTTTCCATAGCAAAGAGAAGCCTAGGGGTTGAAGACTCAGCGAGAAACTCTGATGCATCAGTCAATACGAGTGACGTAACAGATTGGGATTCAAGCAGTAATCATTTCAGGAGCCAAATGAGCAACGGAGGATGGCCGAGATCACAACCAATGAGTGCAGGTCTGAGCGTGATTGGGCGGTTAGCAGAAGAATTCGAACAGAGAGCTCAAGTGTTTGGTGATGATGCAAAGTTCTTAGTGGAAGTGAAATCAGGACAGGTGGAAGCAAACTTGAACCCAGAACGAGAGTTGAGGAGGCTGAAACAGATGTATGAGACATGGAAAAAGGATTATGGAGGGAGATTGAGGGAGACAAAACTGATACTGAGCAAGCTCGGGAGCGAAGAGAGCAGCGGTTCGAGGGAGAAGGTGAAGAGGAAGTGGTGGGGAAGGATGAATAGCACCAGGTTCTGATTTTGATGGAGGACAAAGACTTATTCTTACGGGCAAACTTTGGTCGTTTGCTGTTAAGGATTTGGCGGGTAAATAAAGGTAGTTGATGATGTTAGTGAGTGTGAATGATTCTAATACAAATAACTAAAACTTTGAAGTTTGTAAAATCTGTTGTATTTTTAATTATGTGATCTTTGCTCTGTCGGCTTTAAGCAGCTGGTAAATAAGTTGCTTCCACGCTTGATCTGTAAATAGCGAAATATAAACCGCTTTTATTATCACATTTTATGATTACTGCCGTATTTATTTATCTATATTTAATTTTGAAGAAACCTCGAAAATAGCTATTATTCATCAATTTTGGAGAATAGTGTTTGTATGAAAAAGTAACACTCCGTTTCATACTAGAATTTTGTACAAATTTTGTGGGTAAATACTAAAACTAAAATTACGAGATTTTTTAAAATGTTAGTCACGAAAATAATGTTGATTGAATAGTTAATAAAAATTAAGAAATTTGTAATATATTAGAATTTATATTTTAGTGATGATTTGATGGATAATAATCTATTAAAATAATATTTTGTATATTGAAATTTATACTCCCTCTGTTCCATTATATAAGATGTTTTAGGATTTTTATTTTGTTCCATAATATAAGATGTTTTCAATTTTCAATACAAGTTTTAAATTTTATTCATTCATTGTGGAGTTGACTAGCCAATTACATTATATTAAATAAATTTTTATTTTCTTTTAAATCATTATTACTATATTGTTAATGATTATTTTGTGTAATAAATAAAATTCTTAAAACTTGTGCATTAACCTAAAAAATCTTATATAATGGAACAGAGGGAGTACTGATTTGGTTTATAATAACAAAAGTTAGAAGATTGTATAAAATGATAGAATTTTGAATTTTGAAAATTATATTCATTTGTTGAATAATATTTCAAAAAATTAAACTATTTTCTAAAATTCTAGAATTTTGTATTTTAGAACAAATATGTTGATTCGATATATAAAATTTCTTATACACAAAGATTTTGTAAAACGAAATAATTATATATTATAGGAAATTTTACGAATTTGGGAGATAATAGTCCACAAAATGAGGGATTTTGTAAAATGTTCGGATTTTGTATTTTGGGGAATAATGCCGATATAATAGATTAAAATCTATAAACAATGAGAGATTTATAAAACATAGAACTTTGTATTTTGAGAATTTATGTGGATCTGATGCATTGCATAAAATAAGAAAAAATGTTCAAAAGAGATTAATTTTCCTTGTTTGTGAAACTAGACGTCTGACCTATTTTCCTCACATAATGGCTAAATTAATTTACTTATAGCTTGATTGGTTCACCTGCAACGTTTGCGGGCGGTTATGATTTGTAGCGATTTATGACAATCATGCGAATCGCTTTGAACCGCTTTATGCCGCTTAAAATCGCCTTAAATCCCTCAAATCCCTCAAATCCAAAAGTTCATTTTCGCAAGAGTTTGCGGTTGCGGGCGGTTGCGGGTGATTAAAATTTTATAAATTGAAAATCAATATTAATAATATCTTTCTATAATATTAACAATAAAATCACAAAAATATAATCAAATAAATCCTTTTATATACAATACAACTTCTATAAATTAATAATGGTGAAACTATTAAAATTATTAATTTTGATAAATTAATAAATTAACATTTCTTACAAGTTTATATAAGTTTCTCAAATTCATAATTTCTTATGATTTACACTTTTTACTAAAATAATAAATTTATTATACTATTTCATATTATTTTAGAGTTTTAAAAGATAATTTTCAATGTTGAGAATTCATTATACTTCCTTTTTATATTTTATTTTCAATATTGCTTAAAATTAACATCTATTTATTATTTATTTAGTAGTTTTATTGAATATATAAAATATTTATAGGATTCACTTTGTTTCATATTTTGAACTCAATTTACCTAATTTTTTTTTTGTCCGAAAAACTATATCAATCATAATACACATTGATAATGAAAATATTTTATCTTAATTTTCTTTGAAATGAATTATGATTTTTAAAAACAATGCAAAATTTTTAAAATGGTTGATCAAGTTTTCAAATGAAACTTTTATTTATAATTATATATAGTTTTGTTAATAATACCATGGTTTTAATATTTTCTTAATTATATATTGTATTTATTTTTCTATTTTTTGTTTAACCGCTGTTGCAACCGCTATTATACCAGTCATAATATCCCGCTAAAACACTCGTTTACAATCATTAAACCAGTCGTTTAAATCGTTTTGTAACGCTATAAACCGCAATCACCAACATCCGCAAACTTCCGCAACTACAACCGCTGCGTTTAAACCAGTCAAGCCCTTAATATTAAATCAATAATCGAGCATGAAAAATAATTAGAGAAATATTTTAATCAATTTCTTTTCCTGGTAAGTTTACTTAATTAACTAATTATATATGATAATTTATATCAACTAAAATTGAATGCACAATCATCTTGCTTCTTCTTCTTCATCGATTCAATCTTGATCAATTGCTTCATTTTTTGTTTTTTTTGATCGAACTACTTGTTGAATTTCTGATCGAATTTGCACTTTAGAAGAAAACTTTGAGCCAGTTTGGAAGTATACGATCGAGTTCACGATTTAGAAGAAGAAGTTTGATACAAACTACGTGAATTCGTCCTCAATTACGCAAAAAACTAAAAGGTATGTCTGTTATCAATCGAATTCGGTACGAATCCATATCGTTTCACGTGAATTTTACATGAAATTAACGTGCAATTTGATCATATATACGATGAACCTAGATTACATAGAACATTTCTTCTAGATCTATAACACTAGTTAATTAACAAAGCAATCCAAAACATATATATATATATATATATATTGCCTTGAACAATGTATTTTAGATCCATAGTATGTAATATAGATCCATAAACAAAATACTAATTAATTAACAAAGCAATCCAAAATATATCTTCTACCTAAACAATGTATTTTAGATTCAAAATATTAGTTACTTAACAAAGCAATCTAGAAGATATTTTCCGCCTAGAATAATGTATGATGATTAAGAATACATTAGAATTGTACCCGCATTATATGCGGGGTGAATTTTCTTTAAATTATAATATTACGATATTTTAATAGTAT
>OVAU01002008.1:0-13363 GCA_900406315.1 Biscutella laevigata subsp. laevigata
CCCACCATTATTAATTTATAGAGGTTTTACTGTATATATTATGTTTAAATATACTTTTACATAATATGTTAGTTTGTTTTATTACAATATGTTAGTCTATTATGATCTAAAACCTAAAACATTCCAAATCTTAATTATCATAATAATTTAATAATAGATATATATATATTTGTTTAAATATATTTTTTATGATATATGTTAGATAGCTATATTTAATTTAAATAATTCTAGGTAATTATCCATAATAAATTAGATATTAGTCAATATTTTCATATAAATTTTTAAATCAAAAGAAATAATGTATAACCTAATATATATATATATATATAAAACTATATTTTTAGGATTTTGAATTTTAATTATAAATATTAATTTCAAAATAAAAATATCCGCGTTAAACGCGGGTTGAACTCTAGTATCTATTATATTAAAGTAGAATTTATCTACCATAAAAAGTTATATGGATTATATCATTTAGTGATTAGATAAAATAAATTATATATTTATAACCAATATTAAATATCTTAGTTATAATAAATTTAAATTTTAGTAACCAAGATAAGTACGTAAAATTAAATTGTTATCTTATTGATAAAAATCTATATTTGTTACAACGAAGTTGATTTTTAGAGATCCACCACCCAACGTAATTAATAATAGGATGTACAGCATAATAATAGGATGCAACTTTAGACAAACATAAAATCAACCCTAGGTCGTGATTAATTAAAATATTTATTAATCAATCAAATAAACATGTATAAAAATATGGACAAATTATATTAATTTGATTCTTTTACAATATATTAAAGTTGAGGAATATTTTTTTGTTATAAACGTCTATAATCACATAAATAATAAAAAATAAATTAAAAATTTTATCCCGCAATAAATTTAGAGTACGTTTTCCTAAAAGTTAAGTTTTGATTTCAATTCTATATAAAATTACTTAATATAATAATTTTCATTATTGTCTTAAATTTAGCAATATTCGTTTATTAATTTACCTACATTAAATCGAACACAATTTAAAATCTAAATACAATATCAATCTTAACAAATTAAATATTACTTAATTCCATAAATAAAATTTAAAATCAAATAAATCATATATAACTTAGAATTATATAGGGGAAAATGTCAAAAAAAAAAAAGCATCAACTTCACTTTTGGACCATTTAAAACCTAAATTTTATCCTAAACCATTTAAATACCATATTTTTGTTGACTTTCGTTTTAAATCAAGAATTTTTGTTAATTCGGTCAATTTAGGAATACCGTTAAATTAATTAACAGAATAATTTAACAGTGTTAATTTCTCATTTAAAAATTCTGTTAAGTAAAGTTATGTCGTTTTAAAAACTGAAAATTGAGTAATTAATTGTAAATCTCCAAATTGAAATGCAATCCCTAATTTTCGTTGCCTTTCTGTTTCTCTCTTACTGCAACGATCCCATGCCTCTTTTTTCTGTGAAGTTGATATGATCAGCAACCAAACTATGGAAGATCTTCAGTTAAACCAATCAACAAGCCGAGAAACTCACATACATAAAGCAAACGAAACAAACTCATCATCCAGATCGTCATCAAAAGTCATCCACATAGCTTTTTCAATGTAAAATTGAGGAGGGTTCCAATTCTTTATAGGTTCAGTGTAAGGACAGGAGGGGAACTGGGAAGGAGCAATCATTTCACCTCTGGCTAAACGAACAGAGATAAGGAGAAATGGTCCAAAATGAAAGTTGGGTTTTTTTTGGACATTTTTCCAGAAAATTATACTTTTTAATATAATCTAAAATATAAATTGTTAATGTTAATTACAGAACAAAAAAGAAATACAAACGCTGGTACAATTCTAGTTCTATCTTTAAGTCTCTTTCTCAGTCATTAGGATCTATACCTTTCTCTGCTTCTGTTAATTGATCTCCATAATCATCCAACAAGTAATCACAAATCTCCAACAACTGATCTGCTAAAGGCGGAATCCCTGGGTTACGTCCGTCGTTGTAAAGATGAGCATTGAACTTGATCTGCCATACATCGTGTCTAAACTGTTCTCTGTCTCTGTACTCTATTTTCCGTACCTTGTCACGGATTGTCGACAGATCCATCGGACGTTCCACAATGTCAAGATAGTCCGGAGCCTCTTTCTTGGAAACCGGTTTCAAGAAGAGGCGTGACACTTCTTCTTTGATTCTTAGTGTGTCCACTATAATTTCCAAGATGTTTGCTAGGCCAACCTGTTGGTAAATGAATAGAGAGAAAAGAAAAGTAAGATGAGTTTTCCATTGAGCTCACAGGATCGTGTTATCAGTTGATCTGTCTTCATCAATAGTGTATGATATGTAAAACATGTGAAAGACTTGGCTAATTGGCTATAAACAATGATATAATGGGAGTTAAGAGAATTTTACCTCTCCCTTCTTGCGTCGTTTTGGTTGAGGCGCATAATCCGCACCATTTCCTTCAAAGTCGGAGACATACCGGCTTCTGACGTTCCGGCCTCTCTCAGACAATCTTCTATCGTTTCTTCGATGAGGATAATCTTCTAGATACCCTTCTACTAGTTCAGGTTGCAACTTCTTTTTCTTCTTTTTCTTCTTGGCTTTTTGTCGTTCCTCTTCTTCCCTCTCACTCCGTATTACCTCTTCATATCTTCTGATCTCAGCTATCTCGTTGGGTTCTTCTGATACAGTCATATCATCATAATCTCTTCTCCCCCTTACTTCCCTGTGCCTTGCCGTACTTATATCCTCTTCTTCCCACCATGCTCTATCCTCTTTTGGTCTCCGCTCTAGAGAGTTTTCTGACAATCTAAAGTTCTGCTGCCTCTGAAAACCGGCTAGTTCTGCCATTCTTTTTGTTTTCCGGGACTCAAACCTTGGACTCTCTTCAAGACTACTCATGTCATGATCAGTTATCTCTTTCGAACGTTTTATAACAAGTTTCTTATGAGGCTGTTCTCTTTCTGTTGGTGGTCGTATCACAAGATGAGGCCTACGAGATTCAGCTTGATCTTTATCCATGCTTAATGATGGCTGCGGAATAGAAATAGTGTGCCTGCTTGAGGCAGCCTGATTTCTCTCTGTACTAGACAAGGGTTGTCCAGAAAAAGAAGGCTTGTGAGATTCGCTCTCCCCTCTCTCTCTACTAAACGTGGGCAGCAATAAATGCGAAGGTATGTCCGATTCAGCATTTGATTCTTTCGGTTTTGCCTTGCTTGAAATCTTCAGTTTGCTGATCTTAGATGTGGACTTAGTTCCAATGTCCATGTCAGACCTTGTTGCTTGCTCAGAACTTACTGGAGCATCTGAACCAGGTTTATCTGACATCCCTCCAGTGGGGGTACCATATCTAAACCTCAGAGGGAGACCCCCAGTTTTGGAAGTTGAAGTATCTCCCTTTGGAGCTTCATCTACAGAGGCTTTCATTGCACTTTTTGGCGCAGCCTTGCTGTTCTTCATAGGTTTCAGCTTGGCCTGGCCTGATGGTTCTGAAGAACTCGGTTTTCCTGCAGACTTCTCCATATCTATACCTTCGGGATGTGATTCTGTATTTTCTCGGTATCTTGGGCAGTGTTTATTGGTTCTCATGTGTCCATGCTGGCCATGAAGATATATAGTCAAACGCACTGTTCTAAGAAGCAAGTTTAGATTCATAATCTAGTCTAAAAAGCATTTTTACCTGACCACAAGCTCCACAAACAAAGTTCTCTCTCGCTGATTTCTTTTCCTTGAATACCTGGTGTAGACCAAGAGAACAGATAACACCTTAGAATGACCATAGTACTAGAATAAATAAACCATAATTTATACATGTTGAACTGATTGATTGTACCTTTAGGTTTTCGTTTAGTATTTTGACCTTCCTCAGCTGGCCAAAAGAATTGCCGCTATCTTTTACCTGTTTACCTTTGGGAGTCTTAATAATAGGGTAATCAACCTGCCAATGGAGGTGAATACAAGATAAAAGTTTGTCAAAACATGCAAGTCCTCATGATTGGCACAGTAAAGAAACGCAGGAGCAAAGGGATTTTGGAAATTTCCAAACTTTTACTGACATTTCTGGTGTCTTGGAAGGTGCTCTCGTTTACTAAGAAAGATGCATCAGGCTGGGTGGCAATAGGTCTCTTTTCAGTGACAGTGGCCTTTCTTAACGGTTCAGCAATCTGGAAACCTATACTAGGCCGTGGAGGAGGAAAGGATCCTGATCCCATTCCCTCTCCCACAGCTTTGATCTTCTTCTTTTTCTTCTTCTGATCCTCGTCTAAATAAGCATCACCAGTCAGTAATTCATTGACAAAGAACTCTTAAATAGTAGCAGAAAACACTTAGATGAAAAGCACATACCTTGCAGTAGCAACCGGCATAACTCTGCATATTCAGCAGCTTCATCTTCAATTTCCTCATCTGTCCCAACTTGAGATGGTCGCCGTCTCATCTTTAGACCCTTAACTCCATCCAACTTTTCATTCTTAGACATATTAGATTCTTGCCCTTCCCCACCTTCCTCAGCATCAAGTAGATTTTCCAGGTCTCCGGCAAAGGAGTCCAAATCACTGTTCGCCTCATTTTCATTTTCACTTTCAATCTCATCACCATCAAAAGCTGAAAGGGACAAAAGTTGCCTATCCCAAATCTCCTGACACTTTTCTCGGGCCTGCTGTTGCATTTGCAGGAAAGACATTCGCTGGCCACGGGCATACTTGCCTATGGTAGTAGGGTCAACCTTAACACCGGATGCAGCCTGCTCACTTGATAGCTTCCGTATCATAGCTATACGGTGCCATCGGGTTTGCTTGGCAATTATCTCATCAGGAACATTGAACTTGAGAAGAACCTATAGAGAGATCAGCCAAACTATATCTTAATTCAAGTTATTGATGGGCTTTACTCAACTAGAAGTCTAGAAGAAATGGGCAACTGGAAAGAAAGATGCCCTTCTAGGTTCCTAGACATCCAAAATAAAGAAGTGTACCTCTCGAGCTGCTTCCATGCTTAATCTTCGAAGATCAGCATCTGTACCAGTGACAGTTGGGGCTCCACGACCAGCTACTGCCTTTTTCTTCATATGCCCGGCTGCAGCTGGGGCTTTTGGTGCGGCTTTTACGTAGCTGAATCCTAAACCTCGTCCAGACGGATCGCCGACACCAGTAATTTCCAAACGCTCTATATTTGCTCTGTCCTACTCAAACGCACAAATTAATAAGATATGTGAGCATCAAACCAGCCAAATGAGGAAAGCATGAGCATAGATTGATAAGAGATTCAGAATCATCAAATTCATTTCGACAGACAAAATTTGGAAAGACTCTAAACAAACAAGAAAAGATATAGCGGAAATAGATTATAGTATTGCTTGCAAAGAACTAATAATATATCGCCCAAGCCTTTTACGAATTAGGTCATTAGGGATGACTAACTCCATAGTTCGAACATAACATTTAGAAAATAACTAAAAGGATATGCAACTCAGCAACGTAAATAAGTGATGCTCACCTGATTTGTACAAGCAACAAAATTACTGCTCAGATTCCATGGAGTTATCTGCAATTCCCTCTCAATATGTGAGGCAGCGGCAAGGGCTATAGCTTCGTCTGGGAGCTGAGCCAGTGCAGTTGATATACTGGCAGGCAAAGTAAACCGGGTGATCCCTAAATGTTTGAGCCGGTACAGCCCAGCTAGCATACTCTCATAAGAACACACCTAGGCCAACAAAATATAGAAAAAACCATGCATCTTCAGGAGTATTTTCCAGAAATATCACTCAAGAGCTCATTAACTGCAACTCTGGACAGTGGAAAACAAATGGTGTGTATTTCAACCATTAAATGAACTCAAAGGCGACACTTACATGTTCTGGTGCCACCAGCTTTTTCAGCTCATTCTCAGGTGGAATTTGAAATTCTGGTTTCCTTGACCAACAGTGCTGGCCATTTCTATCCCTCTGCATTTTGTGCGTTCATGTAAGGTCAGCATAATAGTATGATTCAGAAGCATGGTGACGCAAAAAGGAAAAGAAAAAGAAAGAGAGATAGAGAGAGCGTGATGCAACCCTAGATGCTGATAATGAGGAAATAAGAATTTGATGAGATACCCTCAAAAAAGCACAAGCTTTCATGTTCTTCCTGATGACTGCGTCTGTTAAGTTGGAAAATAAGAAAGACAGCTCGTCTGCAGCAATTGCAACCGGGTGATGTATACCACGCCTCAAAAATTCTCGGTACACATAGACCATCATCCTGTTCACCAAGTAAGTCTGTTGATTCTTTGATCCAGGAGACATTACTTCCATGCGAGGTTCCTGGAGACAATAAAATCTAAGCACGCTGACTCTGAAAACAAAGCAAAATAAGCTGCATATTACAAAGATTAACACAACTGAAATGAGCATCTCAAATCTTTGATCTGGACTGCCTTCGCCAACAATGTCTATTTATTCTAGATCAGTTAGCTCTTCATTTACTATACCCTTCAATCATTTACCCTAAAATTTAGCTAGGAAACTGACGCCAAAGTACCAATGAACGTAGCAACGATAAAAGTGGTCACGCAAAAGAAAATAGAATTTAACTTGCTCAGGCTAATAAACTCCATTGTTACGCTACTAAATCACAAGCATGAAGCATATAAATACATTTTGATTATGCATATATTTGTAGATAGATATGTAGTAACACCTTCCCGGAACATAAATTTTATGAGATAAGCAAACCTGTTGTCCGACAACAGCTATCTTGTCAATACGCCTTAGAGAGAGCTTTCCTTTAGGAGACCGGACCAACAAATAATCTGTAGCTTGCAATCTATGCGGGAAAACAGGTGCTTTATACATGTTTGTTTCAATAGATGACTGACTGAAACCAGCCTGTATCTCCCCAAGGAAAGGGGATTTGTCCCCAGGTTCTAGAATCATAATATTCCCTAAGGTGTCACTTTGATTGCGCAGCAAATTCCCATGTTGATCCTCTGGTGATGCCTTCTGATAATACGTGCACAAATTTGCACCCATTCCTGCATTGCTGAGCATCAATGGCCTCTCCTCACAATACCTACACAGATCAATGAAAAGAAATGGGGACTTATAATAAAAGCCAAAAAGTAGCATGCCATTAAAAAAAACAGAACAGATAAGTTCCCCAATTTGATACGCAAGTCTCTTATAGAACTGTCTTACTCCATCAAGAAAATATGGCCATCTTTAGTTGATAGGTCGGATTTCTTCTTGAATGCCCCAGGGGGTCTCAAAGATTTATTTTCGCCCGGCAGCTTTTGTGCCCATGGCCACAGATGTACTTTTGTACGTACAAGATGGACCAAGGAATTTGGTTGAACATTTTGTACAGCAAGAGACTTTTCATCCTCAAGTTCCTTTCCCATATAGAACATCTTCACTGCTTCTGTTTCCTTAAAATCTGCAAAAACATTGTAGCAACTAAGCTCCAAGGTTTTCGAAACCAATACAAAAGTGTGTTCTTCAAATAGAATTCATGTCATAATGGAGTAGACGCAGTGTGAAGGGGAAACAACAACCTAGCTTTCTAGAAGCTTTGGTTTTTAAAGAAGAGACAGATTCCTCTATGCCAACATGTAGCTTGCTTCCTTTACCCCCCAGGCTCTTAACTATAATTTTCATGGATCCTCGGGTGGGTAACTTTCCTTGCTGCTTGATGGCTAGCTCATTGTCATGTGGATACCATAAAGCTTTGGGCCGGTGAAAGTTTGCTATGTCTTTACTGCAATGTGTTAACTCGAAACATTTTAACACAAACTATTAAAAAATATATATAAGAGAAAACATACACTGGAAGCATAGAGTACACAAAAGAGCGCAGATACATAATGAGATCAAAAGGGAGTACCGACTTACTTGCTTAATTTATTCTTCATCGTCTGTAACTTAATAGCGGGTGCTGAATGAAAAACTCTCATACTATGAGCCCCAGATTTATTAGTATTTGCTTGCAGCTGCTGAGAGCTTTTCCCATTCATATAGAACTTGTCATTAGAAATATTGAATTGCCAACCAGAATTTGATTCATAGTCTTCCTGGAAGCTTTCATCATTGGATTTTGAAGACCGAGATACAATCATAGCTCCAGCGTGAAGTTGAAGCTTTTTGCTTTCCTCGTTGTCCAAAATCTCAAAGACCATTTGCTCGTCTTGAAGATCAAAAATTAATTTAGACCTGCTCAACTCTTTATCCGATTCCCATATTATACTATCTAACCATGTCTCATCCCCCATATCCCTCTCTAGCAAAGTAAGCTTGCTGAAGCGCCCAAGAGCATCGGTTTCAGGTTGCTTTATATTCACCACTCCAGTATCATCATTTTCACTAAGATGATCCTCACCCCACTGGGATTCTAACCTTAGGAGTTGTGGATGATGTCTAGCTTTTGTGGATTCTTCTGTGGACTGGGCACGTCTTGAGCCAAAAGACTCCAGGAGATTGGCAGAAAAAGGCACGAGCATATTATTGCCAGTTCGACCTTGTTCTATGGAGTTCATAACATTCAAGCTTTCTTGTTCAGTCTCTGAATTTGTTCCTTGAACCAGCATACCTTCTGACTCAAGTTCAGATTCGAAGCCCTCACCAGAATGAATACTAATTTCAGGAGACCTTTCCCAGAGAATTCGATGTTCCCATTCATGCTGGTCAAGGGGGAAAACTTCCATTGATAACTGAGACTGGCACAGAGATGAATTATCATCTTTTAAGTCCTGTTTCAACAATTCACCCATGATACAAGAATCCCTTCCTAGCTTGGTAAATTCTATTGATTCTGGTGTGACACCTCCAATTGTGCCAGATTTTACCAGCGCTAAACCCTCTCTAATAGGAAGGGGAACATCCAACTGAATTATATCAGTTTGTTTTACATTGGTATTGATCCTACCATGGCTCTTCAGGAGTACCTCCTCATCTTCTTCAACAAGCTCAGAAACATCCATAGATTTATATTTGTCTGTACGAAAGAAGGCTATGATGTAAGCGGTCCACATGCAGAAATGAATTACAAACAGATAAAAATAAAAAGAATGCAGAGGCAAGAGAAACGATAAGAAAAGGGGAAAAAGGGAACGACATGAAGTTGTTGGAAAAGGAAAAAAATGTAGCATATCAGTTTAGAGGCATCAAATACACACATCTACCAAGAAGAGACTAAGCCACATAAAAGGAAAAGTTCTCATGTTTTTAACAACTACTGACCCTTTAAACTGAAAGGCAAATACTAGAAATGTGGAGAAATTTTATTTGATGTTGCAGATCTTAACAAAGCCATGGATAAGCACAAAAAACTCATTAGGGTTTGAGAGGACACAAAAATAGGAAGAACCTTACAGATCACATACCTCTGGAAGTGACATATCTTTTTTCTCTCTTGTCCCGTTTCTGTGGTGGCTCATGGATAGCAAAAATCTCGGAAAACTGTAAGATGACCATACCATCTTCCACATACAAAGTAGGCAGTGGGGTGGCGCCTTTCTCATCCAATCTACCATCCAATAACTCATCCACCTCTTCCTGAATGTTTTGATGAGATCACTAACAGAACAAAATCATCCCACAGCAAAAAATATGTGTTGAGACACAATTTCCCTTTTTGAGGGGGATGAGGGCACTGACCTCCTGGGCATCTTCTGTGTCCATCTGATCCCCATTATCCAAAATGTTAGTATTCTTTTCATACTCCGAGGCCTTCGCTTCCTTTAAGACAACTGCAAAGCAATTTTTTATGTATCACAATAGTACCTCAAGACGCATATAAGAAAAAGTCAAAAGTGTTCTGATCTCAAGCACTTAAAGATGCACTACACTACAATTATGCACGTGATCGTTTTCCTGAGCTCAACAAGTATAATTTCCGGGAGAATAACTCACCTACACCAATTTGAGTGTCTTGAAGTGACAAAAAAGTACATTAAAGAATGTGCTAATCGTTTTGTTTAAAAAAAGATATTTCAAATGTAAACCTGGTTCCCTCTCTTTGGTCTCAAAAGCTTTTTTAACCGGTGCATGCTCCTCTTCTTGTTCTTCTTCCTCATCATAGTCTTCATCGTCAAACACAGAAGCTCTAGAATTAAGACTACCTAAAGCAGCTGCACTCGAAAAATAATCCTTCTTCGGCAGTAGATGATCTTCCTCACTAACAAGTTGAACTTCGGGCCCATCATACTCTTCATCAATATCCTCATAATCAACAGCATCCTCAGCTTTTCTATTATAATCTACAAAACATATCATCACAGTCAGTAGAGCTTTTTTTTGTCAACTAGTCAGTGCAGCTAATGACCAGGATTTGGTAGTGTAAGTAATGTTACGTAACTGCTTACTGCATATTTTTAAATCTCAAACATAAGCCGTTAAATGTTATATATGATTTACAAAAGACAATGTGCATTAAACTAGCTAACAAAAAATTGATTATTGTTTCAAAAAAGTAGGAAGAATGCAAGACCCGTGTATATAGACATCCACAGGGAAAAAAGTTTCTAGCAGGATTCTTCCTAGTAACTTCTCCACTAAAGTTTTAAAGAAGGGGTAGAATGTGAAGTAGAATCAAATGGAGGTGTACTAAGAGAAAAAAAAAAGCTGCAAGATAGACGACCCCGACAGACAACATCACCTTGCTCAGCTGGATCACTTGCTGTACGTTCTGATTTTGCCAACAACTGTTGAGTTTAGAAACACCATTATTGGCATTCCAATACAACAAAAAGAGGATTAAAACTCACATAAATACTCGCATTTTACTGACCCATAAACTTTAGGAAACAAAATGACAAAGTGTGCAAGAGTTACATTTATATCTGGTAGAGATGAACCCAGCTTATCAGCCAATGCAGATAGATGTTCTTTGGCATCCTGTCAAATTGAAATGATGCACAAGTATGCTTAGTGGAGAATTTCATGAAAACTATCTACACGTCTGTATTCAACAAGGTCATCATACTGAAAGAGTAAAACAGAATACCTCATCAAGGTAATCGGCATCCAAGTCTCCAGAGTTATCAACATTTCCAAAGATAAACCCCAAGTTAAAACCCCTGTTGTTGTCCTCATACTCTTCTTCGTCATCTGCAAAGGACAGCATATAAATATTGGTGTTCACCAAACAAAAACTTGGCTGGCGATGAGGAATGCATGTAATTCTCATCATGTGAATTCATGAATCACAAGGCGTGCACTTAATCTATCATGGCACTCTAATACTCCTTGGTTCCAAGGTCACCTCAGCATTGGATTCTTTGTTTCTATCATCTAATTAAGCTGCAATTCTTATCCTCTACCTAATCAAACTACTATTTCATATATCTTCTTCAATTACGGTCCTAAACACCCTCTTCTAAATTAAAAAGTTAAAAACTTAGGTAACAGGGACCAAACTACACCTTAAACACGTCTAGAATCACTCAAGGTTGCTACTTTTCTACTTAATCCGAAACCATAAAACCGTAAAACATTCACGGCTGATGAACACAAGCTTATTGAGAAAGGAAAAAGCTAGAAAGGGACATCTTAAATTCCAGAAATCGTAGTAATCCGATACTCCAGAAGTAAGAAGGCAAGTGGACAATGGACCGAACAAAAAAAAACAAAGATACTTTGGTAAGAGACTGCATATATATATATATATATATATGTTACCTGAGGAAGTCTCGTTGTGAGAACCATTGCCGTTGGATACAGCCATAATTGAAGCTTTAATTGCAAGGCGGGGAACCAGGAGACGGAAAGACAAGTTTCTATCCCAGATCCCAAACCATCAAAACGTATCAGAAGCAGAACAAGAGATCCAGGACTCAATTGAAAGCTTCGAGAGAAACCTAACGGACCTGGGAAAAACAGCAAACTTCTTTATCTGACAGAAACCCAACAACAGCTTCAATCAAAGCACCTTAATTTTCTTTGGAAGACAAGAAAATCAAAACCCCATTGATCAAATCTTCGAGTAAGCTGAGTTGCAATCAAAACCGAGACGAATTGGGAATGGTATATACCATTCACTGAATGAGATGTGGGTTGAGGTCTTCCTCCTTGAAACCCTAATTGAGGGGATGAGTAACCTTCGTCGGAGAAGGTGAAGCAGCTCAATTGGACGAGAGGGCACGATATCGGAGAGAAGTACCGGAGGTAGCAAAATCAGAGGAACATAAAAAAATTAAAGGAAAAGAAGAATTCAGGAAGCGACCGAAACAGAGAGAGTAATCGAGGGCATTTATAAAAGTTTATCACCCGACCCGAATAACGTAATTCCGGGTCTAATTTCTAAACCCGGTAGTAATCATTTTGGTTCGTTGTGTGATTCGAATGTGGACTTATATAGATTTGGTTAAATAAATGTTCCAAAGAGTTTTATATTTTTATTTATCCGTCAAATATTTTGTTTTGTTTAGTCTACAAATTAAAGACCGACGGAATCTGACGGTAACGTTAATGGTATTTGGTTTTCGTCTAATTGTTGTTTTAAAAGATCGGTTTATAATTATTCGGTTCAAAACTTATATCAGTTTAATTCAGTTTGATATTAAACAATTTCGTTTAGTCTAAATTCGATTTTAGATAGAAAAATTATTAAAATCAATGTATTGCAGAGTCTGAATATAGTAATATGTATTTTCTATATATTTAGTTTAAACTATTAAATTTTAGTGATTTTGGTTATTTCGATTAATCTAATTTAATTCGTAAAATTCTGTTTAATTTTGGGATAATCTCAGAAAATGTATATTTCACTTTGGTTATTTTATAATTTTATTTGGATAAGTCTATGAAAATAATTATTCTGGTTATTTTATAATTCAATTTATTTTCGAATTTTATAAATTTGGTTTGATTCCAAATAATTCTATTGAAAATTTAGTCAACTCTAAATTTTTTATTTTTTTGTCCACAAAATTTCTAAATTTTTATATACTTTAAACCAAATACTATATATATATATATATATATATATATTTAGTTACTCTTTAACTTTGTGTTTATTAATCGTGTTAACAAACATTTATATATCTTAAAAAATCACACATTAAAATTTTGAAATAAATTTATAACTTTTAAATGGCTCAAAAAATTGAAAGTAAAATTGTGATCTAAATTCAACATAAAAGTATTAAAATATGAACAACTAATATAATTAACTAATATTATTATCTTATTTACATAAATTTGTTTATTAATATTTATTAGGTAACATACATAAATTAAAATATCAAAAAATTATAAAATTAAAAATATTTTTATATTATTATTTAAAAATAAACCACCTTGCACATAAGATGGATATAATTTTAATTTTAACTAAAATATATACTTATATATCTATTCTATTAAAACAGAATAAATCTACTATAAAAAG
>OVAU01002009.1:0-13363 GCA_900406315.1 Biscutella laevigata subsp. laevigata
TTTAAATCCTTGTACTCATAGTTTAATAGACGATTTTTTTTCAAAAATAAATTTAGTTACTTTTGACTTAATTTAACTATATTTTCTATATAATAATAACATCTAACTCTTTATTAAATTAACTATGTTTATTTATTTTAACAATTCAAAAAAACAAATTCTATATTAACAATACAATTATATATTAATAATGTTCAAAATCTAAAAACTAAAAATGAAATAACCATTCAAGTTTTTATAAAAACTAAAATCTACAGCAAAATCAAAAACTAAAAATCAAAATCTATAATCTAAAAACCAAAATCCAAATATTAAAAACCAAAAACCAAAATCTAAAAACTAGTGAAACATTCATAGCCAAAAACTAAATGCATTTGCTTGTTCAAATGAGGCGATTTGGTTTGGGGTTGATTGAACCGGATATGCATTTGGTTAACCGAGAGAAACCAAACCGTCTTCTATAGGTTCGTACACAATTTTCAAACCGTTAAACTGTTTATAACCGCTCGTATTGGTTATTTCACGCAAACGGCGCTCTATGCAATTCATGTGAGTCAAAACGACAGGGTGTTTTTGAGTCTGGCGGAGATAGAAATTTTTAGGAATTCTTGATTGAATGAGAAAACCCATCCGGTTTGTTTTTCTTTCCTTCTGTTTTTGCAGCAAATTTAGTTTCCTTTTGTCCGCCTAATTGCTCCGTGCTTCGGTTGCTGCCTTTGTGTCTCGCCGAGATTCTTCTTCAACCTTGCAAAACCCTAAAGATAATCGCCACTGCGAAGGCACAATATCTCCCTTGACAATCCTGCCAGCCGAATCTCCAATTCTCAAATGGCGGCGACAGTTAGGGCTCAGGCGCTCTCTCTCCTCGCCGCTGCCAACAACCATGGTGATTTGGCGGTTAAGCTCTCGTCTCTCAGACAGTTGAAAGAGATATTGCTGTCGTTGGAGCCGTCTCTTTCTGCTGAGATTTTCCCCTATCTAGCAGAACTCCACTTGTCGCGTGAAACTCTAGTTCGCAAATCCCTTATCGAGTGAGTCTTAATGAATTCTACGCTTCGCACCTGGTTTTGTTTCCTTCTTTCACTCCGGCTACAAAAACTCGTGGAAATTTGTTTGTTTTTTTGTTGTTTCGTGTACTTCTTCTATATATTTGGGATAGCTATTCTATTCCAATCTGGATAAAAATTTGATCTTTCTACCTCCAGCTGCTGTTGTAGAAATATTTGCACCTCTATTCGCGCGTCATTGTTTGTTATTTGGTGGGATAAGTTTGAATTTTCCACAGCAATACTGTGGATATTAGTTGTGCCTTCCTGTTCTAGTGCTAAGGCAGACTTTTTGTAATCACCCTCGTTTGATTTTTACATTAAATTAATTAGGAACTTAGCCTACTTTGTTTCGGGTGCATCAACTTATGTTGGTCGGTTCTTCTGGGTGACAGGATCATTGAAGAGGTTGGTTTGAGGATGCTGGATCATTCTTATGTTTTACTGACTGTCTTACTAGTCTTATCAAGGGACGAGGATCCCATTGTTGCAAAGAGATCTATTTCTGTTGGCACAACTTTCTTTTGCAGCATCTTGGAGGGCATGGCAATGCAGGTTGTTACTGTTTCTTAATCGGTTATGTTGTCAATACATAGCAACAACTATTTTACAAACTTCAATTGGTTTTGTGTCGGTTCTACTTATTTGACAATATAAGGCTAGTTTCATAAGGCTTTAAGTAATTTGAATTACTGATGACAATAAAGCAGTGCCAGCGTTTGTAATTTTTGTTGAAGTTTGCTAGATTTCCTATATCTTTCCCTTACAGTTATGCTGAATTGTGTTAGTATTAGTTAGGTTTAAAGATACATAAAAATTTGAAATCTTTGTGGGTTCCTGTATATTCATTACAACAGTAGACATCATTTTTAGCATTGGAATTCCTTTATACCTTCACTGATATGTATTATTCTTGATGATTTCTACAGTTTCATCATCGTGGTAAAGTTGATCGTTGGTTTGGGGAACTATGGACATGGATGGTTAAGTTCAAAGATACTGTCTTTGCTACTGCATTGGAGGTATGCTGTCTGTTGATATGGTATTTGACTGAGTATTTGTTCTGTTTCTCTGTCAATTTAAGGTTTTCTAACTAAAGTCTGCTGTTTCTTTCACGATAGCCTGGTTGCGTAGGGGTGAGAGTTCTGGCTCTAAAGTTTATGGAGACCTTTATTTTGCTTTTTACTCCTGATGCATCTGATCCTGATAAAACTTCCAGCGAAGGTATTGTGTACTAATCATGCAAATTTTTTAGTATTAATCTGTCGCAAAATACATGATTTTTCTTCTATTTTATTTTGCTGGTGTGTCAACTTTTCCTATTGTACTACAGGAAGAAGTGGGCAGATGTTCAATATTTCCTGGCTTGCTGGCAGTCACCCCATTCTGAATCCACCAATGCTAATATCTGAAGCAAATAGGATATTTGGCATCTTAGTAGATTTCATTCAGTCGGCTGGTCGTTTACCTGGTGCACTGACGATATCTGTTGTTAGTTGGTAGGTTTCTGGTTGCATCCCACTATTCTTGTCTATTGACATTTGCTTATAATCTGCATGATGTAAGTCGTGCTTGCATGCCTTGTAGGTTTTACCTGTTATAGTTTTTGCTATCCTACATTTTTAGTCAAAACTATTTTAGTTATTTTTTTCTCTCGGTAGGCTGATTTGCAAATTCATTGTTCAGATATGAAAGACTACTCTGTTTCTGACCACAATCATGTACCTAACAAAGACTGAATTTAGTGTGAGATATATATATTCCCTAAGTGGGGAATTGCTTGAATATTTTTGTTGGTGGTAAAGAAAATCTGTAGTTCTACATGAGTATTCAAGCTATATGTTGATATGGATGCTTTGGTTATCTTAATGCTAGTTACTTATTGTGATTTGTACGCTTTGTATTTCTTAGGTCGTGTAGTAATTTCAGTCACATGTTGGTAGGTGATAAACAAACAGATATGATCTGCCTTGCTACACTGTGTCCTAGACGATAGGTTGATATCAATAGTATCCTCTTGTGTAAGCTTTATGTGTGCCTCTTGTTTGTGAGATACATGTTAAGCAGGTGATCATCCACATTAGTTTCAGGGTCAGGCTTGACTGTCCTGCTTGCATTTCAGTGTGTTTTGAATCAAATTATCTTTGTAAGACGAATAACATCAGGGGAATTAAACTGCCTTTTCCATTTGTTTGTATCTACTAAACTTTTGGCTGAGAGAGAGAGAGAAAGCATGGAGACAGGTAATATCACCGGTTCAACCCCTATGATATAGTTGCAGCTAAATGAATCATAGTCCAGGCAAAAAAATGGCTCAGTTGAAGCTGCATCACTTATCAGATATTGCCAGTTACCTGGGTGTATGACACCCGCTTTTTTGGGGTACGGGGGAGCTCCGATAGACAAGTGATAAGGACATCAAACAACGGATAGAATGGTCAGCTCTAGTAGTTAGAAATGTTGTTTATAAGTAACGCAGAAACATGATAGAGGAAAATTTTATTTGGTTATGTTAATTGGATGTATATATATATATACTTATGACTGTTACTTTGGGATATTAAAAATGTATAAATTACAGTATAACTGTTGATGCACAGTATCATTTGGCAATTTAGAGCTTTCTTAATGCTGAATTCCTAACATCTACTTTGCGATTTTTCCTTCTGTTGTGATGAATGTTTCTTCTCCATATTTTATGATTAGTTGGACATTTGATATAGATGATGATGAGTCTATGAATTCTGCTACCTGATCTTATATGTCTTGCTCTTGGATGTAGAAGTTATTGCATGTTTGTTATTTCCAGTAGGTGGCATATCTCTAATGACTTTGAACTATCAATGTTCTAATGACTTTGAACTATCAATGTTCCTTCATCTGTTTGTTTTTGTTTGAATGGATATTACCATTTAATGCCTGGGAACACTATCTCTCTAGAAAGAGCAATGCTAAACCCTGATAGGAAAGACAATGTCTAGAGAGATGGTTTTGATTTTTTTTTTGTTGGTGTCACTTCTTAAAGTAAGAAAAATGTCAAAACAGATAGTCTCATTGCTTTGCTAATGGTAACAATTCATCGTTTTATATTATGCTGGCAGTTAGTTTGTGATTGGAAGGAATCTTTAGGATATGTAGCTTTGCTGATATTTTCTTATGTCGATGTGCCCTGGACCAGAAACTTTCGACTCCTATACTGTGATGATGGGATATGTAGCAAAGGTTTATCCTGCCAAGGATCTTATTAGTTGTGTTGAATGATTCAGAATCATGAGCAAACTTCCTCACAAGAATGATTACTTAATAAATTTATATTCAAACACATTAATATTGCATATTAGATAATTCTTTACATTAAACGCAGTTCCTCAGATAGGAAGAAGGCATGTTCTTTTGATACCAGTATCGTACTTTTTTGTTTGCTGAGATTTGCAGCGATCTATTAAGACATGCTTGTAGGAGCGTACCTGAACTATTTGCGTTTTTTAATACTTCCTATGTAAGAACTTGTCTCATATCTGACTGTTGCTATCTTTCAGTCTTGCAGTGGTAGCAAGGAAGAGGCCTGTCCGCTACAACACTGTCCTTTCTGTTCTGCTGGATTTTCACCCAAATCTCGAGACGGTTAAGGGATGCCATGCTGCAAGCGTTCAGTATTCCATTAGAACTGCCTTACTGGGATTTCTTAGATGCACTTTCTCACCTATGATAGAGGTAGAGCGTTCATGCTCTCTTTTCTGTCTCTCTGAAGTGTATCTATATTTGATTCATCTCACTCCTCGACTCTACCCTGTTTTGCTGAATTACACTTGAAATCAATATTAAACATCAATTCTGGTATCCTTATTCGTATGAAAATTTGTTTTGAGTTGATAGTTTCTGCCACCTAATTCTCATTATAGTCTCTATGAAATCCAGTGCTCAGTTTATTGTATCTTGGTTTTTATTGATCCGTTCATTTTTTAGAGGTCCACCAAAATTTATACTGTAGCAATCTCTCTTGCATATAAATGCTGGAAATTTTTTTATCTCTTTAAGAAAATTCAGTGGTATATCAACGTCCTGGTCAAATTGTCATCCTTTTATGTTATTATCTGGTTTGTCTACTCTAGGAATGTACCCTGTCTTTTCTCGCCAAGTGTGCCTTTCAGTTTCTTTCTTAAGAATAAAAGATTTTCAATGACTACAAGAAGAATACATGTCATTCAGTACCATATCATGGAATGAAGCCTCGTAATAGTCAGAAAAGAGTTGAAAGAAGTGTTTGCTTGATCACATAATGGATCAAAACTATCACATGGTTTCTTATTATTTGCTACTTTTTGTTTTGTTACTGAGATAGTTTTATTTTATTTGCATTTTTAGTCAAGAGACAAGCTTCTTAGAGCACTTCGAGCAATGAATGCTGCAGATGTTGCTGATCAAGTTCTCCGTCAAGTTGATAAATTGGTCAGAAATAACGAGCGTGCTGCGCGTGAAAATTGGTCAGGCAAGGTAATAGTTACTTTCCTTCTTTCTTTCCTACTCCTCAATATCTCTACATCGGCTTTGATCACTATGACCAGTAAAGTCTCATATTGAATCTACTCTTCAGAATAACCAGATGCTTAATCATCAAAATTCTTGGCACCTGCCAAAGAAACGAATAATGCCCCAGGGTGGAGATGATACAAAGGATGGAGAGGTTGCTCTGAAGCGCTTACGCCATACTACTAACATGCAGTTGAATCCGCAAGCTGAAAGAAGTGATTATCCACAGGGAACCATCTCTATCAATGGCATTTCCTCTGGTAACCATCCTTCAGACAGTGAGTTGACTCCAGTGGAACAAATGGTAGCAATGATTGGTGCTTTGCTAGCTGAAGGAGATAGAGGAGCTGCGTCACTTGAAATTCTCATTTCAAAGCTTCATCCAGATATGCTTGCTGATATTGTAATAACAAGCATGAAACACTTGCCTAGTATCCCTCCTACGTTGACAAGTTCACTGGCTACCCCCGCAGATAATGTGGTATCTTCTTCTATAAATTCCATGCCTTCTCCGACTCCTCCAGCACAACTTCCTTATGATATGACCGTTACCACTAGGTCATCATTTCCTGATGTGCCTAGTTTGAATAGCACGGTAGCTGACCCTAGACGTGACCCAAGAAGGGTACAAACTTACATTTACTGCTTGATTCAGTTGGATGTTTTTCTCCATGATCACTTACACATAGTTTTGCAGGATCCCCGTCGCATGGATCCAAGGCGTTCAAATTCATCTGTGGGACCAACATCAATACCTGGAGGGGAGGTTAAAGAACCAGTTCCAGTACAAATGGACATCTATACCTTACTGAGTAAGCCACTTTCATTTCCTGCAGTAACGGCAGAGGCTAGTGGTTCAGTACATCCAACAGCATTAGAGCATAGCCAAAATAAGGCGATGGGAAGTTCAACGATCATAATTGATCAGTCCGGTAGCAGAGAGGACTTGTTGACTGTTCCCAAAGAGTGTGTTTACCCCTCGAAGGGTAAATCGTCTTTAGATGTTACACTATCTCCTTTCAGGGATGATGAAGGCATCAGAGAAACAAAGTTTTCTGGTTCTGAAACGAAGTGTGATTTGGATCTGGTGTCTGTCCCAGACTATGATCTACATTCTCCTTCAGAATCGGTCCCATATTTTGATCAAGATCCGTCTGCAGCTTCAAACAATACTGCACCAGAAGAAATCTACCGAGAGTTGGAGTCTGTTCCATCGTATGTTGAACTTACTACAGAGCAAAGCAAAACTGTAGGAAAGTTGGCTATTGAACGGATAATTGAATCAAATAGGCTTGTCTGTGGCTTTGATTGTAACAAGATTTGCATGGCATTGATTGCCCGATTAATTGCTAAGGTGAATGCCTCTTTGATACTTCTTACTTGTGGTTTTACGGTCAACTCTAGTTACCACTTCCATCGTTTGGCTTTATCCACATGGAACCTTTATTTCAAGTTCTCCTTAATATTTTTATTTACAAGCATAAATATAATACCACCTTTCCAGATCGATGCTGGCAATGATGTTGCGACCATACTAAGAGAGCATATTAGTGTGGATCATCGAGAATTCAAGGTACTTG
Source organism: Biscutella laevigata subsp. laevigata (assembly GCA_900406315.1). Classification (NCBI taxonomy): domain Eukaryota; kingdom Viridiplantae; phylum Streptophyta; class Magnoliopsida; order Brassicales; family Brassicaceae; genus Biscutella; species Biscutella laevigata. Next base: position 7,157 of record OVAU01002009.1, read on the forward strand.
TATTATACTATTTGGCTGCATTGCTCCTCAAACTCAGCCGTCACTCTTTTATATGGGGTTTAGATTTTGAAGCTCATTTTCCATATTTCGAGAGTGTGTTGGCTGTCAAAAACATCGTAGCATCTTAAAGTTGCACAGCCATTGCACCACTGAAAAGCTAGTATTTATGTGTCTGCATAACCTTTTCCTTCTCCAGCTCTCAATAACCTAGGTTTTAGCGCATGCCTAGGCGAACCCCTGATCTCTTTACTCTGTTTCTAGGGCCATGAACTTGTTTTACATGTTCTCTACCATCTGCATTCAATGGCGATTCTGGACACAGATAAATCCTCTCCCTATGCTACTGTTTATGAAAAATTTCTTTTAGCAATGGTGAGCATTTTATTCAACCTTTTCCATTTCTTGTTTCTGAATCTCGCTTATTAAGATTCCTACCGTAGGCAAGATTGTTTCTGGATACTCTTCCTGCTTCCGACAAGTCTTTCAGCAGACTTTTTGGAGAAGCTCCACATCTACCTGATTCTGCCATAAAGCTATTGGATGAACTCTGCTCTACTCGTCATGACCCAAATGGTAGAGAAATCTGTGATAGTGAACGTGTTACCCAAGGGCTTGGTGCTGTTTGGAGCTTAATTTTAGTGCGTCCAAATGAAAGAAAAGCATGCTTAGATATAGCATTGAAGGTAATAATCTTTAACCAAAAATTATTATTTCTGTTTTTACAAGCCCAAATGGAAGAGAAATTTGTGATAGTGAATTCATTAGATGTCAGTTATAATTTATGTTTCTCACATTGGAGTTGTATTATAGTCTCAGTATACAGATTACACTATGAAGTTCTGAAACTTAAGTAATGGGATAATTAAAGTATGGATTTTTGGTTGATTGAAGAATGTACGTAAATTGCAATGACACAAACAATGTATTCTGATCTTAAGCCCCAGAAATGAATGTATGAGTTAATATTTTCTTAATTAAAAGAATGATATGCCTGATACTTTCGTTTTATCTTCATACTTAAATTCGTAGTCATGCAGTTTTATCTGTTCATCCATCTTCCTAACACATTTTTAATTCTGTTATGGCAGTGTTCTGTTCATTCTGAAGAAGACATCCGGGCAAAAGCCATCCGACTTGTGAGGAAATTAGTCTCAGATAGCAATATGTTTTTTATTTACTGCGGATACGGTTATTCTAATTTATGTTTCTCACATGCATGCACAGGTCACAAACAAACTATATCACCTATCATACATATCAGAGCATGTTGAGAAATTTGCAACAGATATGTTGCTGACAGCTCTGAATTCTGAGACAGGTCTCTCACAGACAGGATTTATTGCAGAAGGAACAAAAACAGAGGTAATAACATATGGTCTAGTCAGGTAGATGAGTGAGTACCATTCTTGCAAAGGCTCTAAAGGCGATAACAATCTCTGACGGGTGTTTTGATTAGCTATTTAGGTCTCTTTGAATTGTATATATAAAGGCTTTATTACTTTATCAAATTTACTTGATGTCAGTTACCTTTTTGTACCTGTTCTCGTAAGCCCCTAAATTTTACCTTATGGGTTTTCCCTAGTCAGTGCAGTGGGTGCGCATCAGTTTTCGGACCTTGAGTTTTATAGGCTGATTACCTGATACTTATTTTCAGGCTAAAAGCCAGACAACTTCGACTAGTTATTCTCTATTGTCGGGAACATCTGACATTCACTCTCAGCAGGATCTACAAACTTCTCGTGATGTTTCTCTTTTATCATTTTCTGAAGCTCAGAGACTAATTTCTCTGTTCTTCGCTTTATGTAAAAAGGTCTGTGTAGCCTTTGGTGTTGCTCTCGATGCTAAAAGTAATCCGTTTCCTTAAATATCCCCGTGGTTCTAATGAATATTCTTAATTTTTCCAGAAACCTAGTCTCCTTCGACTTGTCTTTGAATTCTACGGGAGAGCCCCAAAAACAGTAAACCAGGTGCGTAAGTCCCTCTTCAATAAGCTCTCACGCCACTTGTGTACATCACGTCTGGCATGGTCCGGAGAAAAAGATTGAATAGTATAATTCTTCTGAAACATCAGATTTTTTTGGGGCAATCCATGACATTTCTTATGTGTATCATGTGTGTTTTCCAAGTTTTAATGGACCAAAAGATATTTGCAAACATCAGATTGATTTGTTCTGGTAACTTCATGAAATCTTTCAGGCTTTTAATCGACATATACCTATCCTGATACGAGAATTAGGTTCCTCTTATACCGAACTGCTCCAAATAATATCTGATCCTCCTAAAGGAAGTGAGAATTTATTGACATTGGTAAGTGGTTTCTGTGGTCCTTGTAGTAAATCCACGTTGGTCTCAATGTACTTTCTGATTTTGAATCACACTCTTTGTTTATTTCTTATGTCAAGGTGTTGCAAATATTGACACAAGATTCGGCACCTTCGTTGGATTTGATTGCTACTGTTAAGCATCTATATGAAACGAAACTAAAGGTTTGGCTTATTATAAAGAGATCCCTTGTATCTTTTGCTTGTTTGTATTACTTCTAAAAAACAAGATCTCAAAGCATTACGAAAAATGTGTTTTGCAGGATGTTTCAATACTTATTCCATTGCTTTCTTCACTCACTAAAGACGAGGTGATTTCCTACTTTCAGTCCATGGAATTTGTTCTTTGCACTGCACTTTTCCCTGAAGGGAGATGAAGAGGCTTGTATTTTATTTTTATTTCCCCTTTATTTTACCTATCTGAAAATATGGAAATAAATAAGAACTAGTAACCATGGAAGAATTCCGGAAACTCTGTGATCCTTTGTGATTGCAAAATAAATGTTTTGTGATTGCTTCAATGGTTGAACTTCACTATTTTATGACGGGCATTCTTTTTAATGTAATAGGTTTTGCCCATCTTTCCTCCCCTCCTTAATCTTCCACCAGAAAAGTTCCAACTTGCACTTGCACATATATTACAGGTATCTCAGTATTCCAAGGCCCATCCATTCAAAGTTCCAACTTGCACTTGATCATACTATGCATGCAATTAGCATATTTTATACACATAATTTTTCTGCCAGGCTTACGTATGCAGATGACTAGTTTAGTTCTGTTGCCTGCGCTTCACTGTGACTCAGTATTATTATGGATAATAATGTACTCTTTGTTATATCTGTGATAGGGTTCTGCTCACACAGGCCCTGCGCTAACACCTGCCGAGGTATTGATTGCTATCCACGATATTGTTCCTGAGAAGGATGGGCCACCACTAAAAAAGGTATGTCTTGATTTTCCATCTGGTTTGAAGTACTTTTGAAGGGCCATTGCCTCCACTTGTTTTCATATGACATGAGTTGAGGGTTTTGTTGTATATCCTTGGTTTAGGGTGTGTACGTCTACTAGTCTCTTCCTAATTCTTAACAAGTACAAGGATTGTTGGTTGCATGAAGCATTCCCGCGATCATCATATCAGATTCCATTTTTAATTCTTGATATTTTCTCTCAAGCAAAATAGGATTTAGCCAGTAACATCTATAGGACGCTAGAAAATCAGTGGCACCTAGCAACTGACTAGTTAAATTGCCAAACTTGCTATAGACCAGATTAATCAATTTCCCATGGACCCTTTAAAAATTCTGCAAGTGTGCAAGCTGTTCTGTTTGGTTTTTCTCTTGTTAGCAGAGTCTCATTTGACTATGTTTCATTTTCAGATAACAGATGCATGTTCAGCTTGCTTTGAACAACGTACTGTCTTCACGCAGCAAGTCTTAGCAAAGGCTCTTGGTCAGATGGTATGTTAAAAGCGTACACATATCACGGAAAAGAACTACTGACTTTAGATAATTTCATCTGTGATGCTCTTTGGTTTCAGGTTGATCGAACACCTCTGCCTTTACTCTTCATGAGAACAGTAATTCAGGCAGTCGACGCTTTTCCAACACTGGTAAGTGTCCTATTGTTAGAGTTGAGGAGATGGTGACGTAAAAAGAAAGCTATTATAAAAGATTTGTTGACAAAAAAAAAACAAGATTTATGTAACAGAAATACAATTTGAAAACAGCCAAGGAAACTGCGTTCTTTCCCTTGACCAACCCTGAAAAAACATCCAAAACTCTCTCTAGCTTGGATGAGTCTCTCAGACGAGACGTCATCCTTATTTACAGTAAAACATAAAAGTAAGACACTTTAAAAGTTTGTAAAGTTCCAACAACACTTTAAAAGGATAAAATTTTCAGCTGTATGCTGAAAAGAGACAAACCAGAAAACCTCCTTCTCTTTATCCCAAGCGATTTTACCGGTTTGTTTAGTTAATAAGTGACAATTAGTGCCACAACAAAACATTTCTTTATACTGTTTGGTTCAAGACTTCAAGCTGTAGGTTAAAGTCTGGATTCTTTTGGTCAGAAATAAAGAAATTTCGTATATTTTGTTCCAGGTTGATTTTGTCATGGAAATCCTTTCCAAGTTGGTGAGTAAGCAGGTGAGTAATTTTAGATTAAACATAACTTCAGATTTATTTTTCGTCTGTTTTGGTAGTGATAGGATGCCTTTCCGTATATTGTATGCAGATCTGGAGACTGCCAAAATTGTGGCCTGGCTTCTTAAAATGTGTGTCTCAGACACAGCCACATTCGTTCCCTGTTTTGTTGGAGGTACAAGAAACGTGATGGAAGAATATATGAGTTTTGTATTAACAGAAAATCCACATAACTCTTTCTGGTATTGTTTTTCAGTTACCAATGCCTCAACTTGAAAGTATTATGAAGAAATTTCCTGATCTAAGACCTGCCCTTACTGCTTATGCGAATCAGCCAGCTATCAGAGCGTCTCTTCCAAAGTAAGTTCTCTGAATCAAACAGACACTCCGTTATCTGAATTTTTGTTAGTATGAACATTTGAGATACTGAATATTGATGGCATGTTTTACCAGTTCAGCTCTTTCAGTTCTTGGGCTTGACAATAAGCAAGATCCACGGTCGCAGATGCACTCTTCGGATGCAACTTCTTCTATTCACGGGGCAGCTTTAACGTGACTCTCCCTTGAAGATATCGGCAATTTGAAGTATTTGGAGGGAGACAAACAGGACCCGACCCGAAAAAATATGATATTTAAACCGTATATGATGCCTATTAGAGTCTGGGTCAGAATTGATGAGATTATGATTGTTAATTTTTGTTTAGAATGTTACTATGAAATTGTAAATACGTTTAGAAAAATGAAAGTTAAACTTCAAAAGAACTAAAATATCAAGTGTAAGAATGAAATAAAACAATTGAGTAATTTTTTAGGACTTTTAGAACTATGACTTTAAAATTAATAAAGTATGATTGTCTAAAATTTTTAAAGTATTTAAGGTCGTTAAAGTTTACTTTTTAGTTGTTTCCTAGTTTTCTTATTTTGAGTTACATCACAAAAAGTTATAAATACCGTTTTAAATAATATTACTATCAATTCATTTTGTCTTTTTTTTTCCTTTCTAGTTTTACATCGAGATTATTAGTTTCTAACTCTTAAAGACATTTTAATATAAATAAATAAAGAGTTAGTTCTGATTAAAAATAGGATAAGAATCTCTATATTTTAAATTTAAGGTTTGCAAATAATTTTAATAGAAAATAATTAATCTTTTTTAAGAAATTGGAAGTCTATGTTTTTTTTGGGACGCCAAGAAACCAAACCTAAAGTGTAACCTTTTAGTTCCAGCAATTTAGTCATTGCATCCGAGTTTTCTTTATCGAATATTCTGAATTTTATAATAATGATGATATAGTTAGAAATTAGGTCAAAAAAAAAAACATTATTGAGCATATGAACGAAAAACTAAAATATATTTAAATGAAAGAGATTTAGAAGAATATGTCAACTGATGATAAGAAAATTTTCTATAGACGAATCGTCAACTGATTTTTGTTTTTAGTTAAAAAAAAATTATATAAATTTTAAAATTAATAAATATATATTGAAAAGAAAAATAATATTTTAGTTGAAAGGATGTGAAACATATAATATAAATAAAATATTTTTGAAGTGTTTGATCATTATACCTATTTAATATTTTATAAAATTATGTCTTAGAATTATTTATATATTTGGATGCCTTAAGCTTTTGCTTCATCGGCTTTATGCAAGATCTTGGCCGTGAGAAGGGGGTTCACATGTAATGGATATGTACTAGCCATGCGATTCGGTTCGGTTCGGGTCGGTTTTTTCGGTTTTTCG
>OVAU01002010.1:0-13361 GCA_900406315.1 Biscutella laevigata subsp. laevigata
TAAAAATATATCTATAATCAAGTCATTATATTATACTCGCGGAACGCGCGGACCCTCCTCTAGTATTTTTCTGTTATTTTCTTTCGATTTAGACCAAAAATAATTGAAACTAAACCGAAAATTTTCAAGTATTTCTTGACTGCTCTTGAAATAGCCGAAACCAAACTGAAGCCTAACCCAAATCCGTCCGAAAAAAATGAGTATCTGAAATATCCGAAAATCGAATATAGTGAACCAAATATCTAAATGCCCATAACTAACTCAATAAATAAACAAAAATAAATATAAATAAAAAGAAGATTAGTCATCCATTTTTCATTGGGAATATAAAACTGTACTCCTTTTGGCATATGAATATATCAATAAAACCAAAACTGAGGAAGGTGGACACATTACTGTAGTCGTAGCTAATCACTTTAGAACAAGGGCTGCTTAAAGATATCAACCAATACACCCATTTTTTTGTTGCTTTTTTTTTATTTATTTTTTGAGAATTCAAGAGGAGAATCCAAAAGAGTGTCGAAGATGTAGTTCATAATTCTGACGTCTGTCACCTGTGCCTTTTTCTTTTTTGGGTTTTATCACACACTTGAACAGTAAAAAGTTTCTTCATTTTGGTCGCTTTCGATATGGGTCCATGACACCGTCCATAGACTCTTTGACATAGTTGCCAACTCTCTTCATGTTCTTCATCACTCCTGCTGCTACCAGGTTTGCGTTTCTTGTAAACCTGAAACACTCCCACATAAATGAATGACTATTGTGTTACATATCTCTATGCTAGATAAGACTGATTGGTTACTGCAGATCATAGAGTTGTATTAGGATTTAACTTTCCAGGTTTGTATCTTTTCCTTTATCGGCATGACAATTAATTATGCTGTCGAGTTAAGAGCCAATTTTCTACTGACCATTAAGCCACAACTAATCAAATATTAAAGGTTGACAGTCACCAGCTAAAGCAAAAGCTCTTTGATTTACCTTGAAACGAAGCCGTTTTCTGTGTTTGTGGCACTGGCTGGGGCTGGTTTATGGTTCTGGTGCTGATGCACCTCCCGGGAATCTATATTATGGGGGAAAAAAGACAAAATTGATGGGCATATAAGAGGCAGGAAATGTTCCATTCTTGTAAATTTGTGAATGAGAGCAGATTCGCTGTACCATTTCTTTGAACACGGGCTGGAATAGATGAAGTGTTGCCAGAGGCTGCTCTTCTATCTGCTAGTATCTGCACAAACATACGAAAGTTTGGTGAAGTAAATAGAGATTGCAAACTGCACAAAGTAGACAATAGTATTCTTTGGTGCTAGTGAAAGATTATATAGTTTCTGCACAAGTTGATGGCATCTTAAAAAATGAGGCTTACACATACACCATCGAAAAACAAGCAGAAAGGACACCAAATAGATTGACCTTTATGAGTAATTTCAGAGCAAAGAAAGGAATTTGGAGAAAAGTAAAGAGTGTCAAACCTCAAGGCCGACACAAACAGGAAGTTGGGTCTTTGTATGTTGCTTCAAGGCAGATGAGTCTTTCTCAGTCATGTAAACGGAATAACCCAAACATCCATAGTAAAAATCAGCTAGGGTACGCCCCTCTTTAGAAGCTTCGGCTTCAGACTGTCCAACAACGTAATCAGGAACTGCAAAGTTATGAAATGTCATTACTGTATGCAGAGTCCACGGGAGCAAAAGAGCAACCACAAAAAGCAGAGACACATGTCTCTTCACTTGACTCAGGGGTAGTGAACAAGAAATATAACATGTTAGATAACGAAACCTATATGTTCTATATGATTCTACAATCCATCACTGAAAATAATTCGTTAATACGCAAAAGTAATCGCAATAAGAAACCTAAATGTAAGCAATTCAGTCACAAGAAAGAAGAGAGTTACGTAGCGGATTCAGGAAAACTATTAAAGCAGATGAAATACGTATCAAGGGAAAACCTGATTAGGAGAAGAATTTTAGAATTCCAGCGATCAAATCAAAGGAAAAAATCGAGCATCCATCTAAAAAGGAAAGAAGATAAAACACCTTGAGGTAGATTACGAGGGATTCCGAGGCAGCGAGGATTTTTAGCCTTGGATTTGAGAGTGGAAGAATAGTAAAGATAGCCTTTGCAAGATCTTCCTCTCTCGAATGATCCTCTCTCTGGTCGCTGTTCCGATTTCTCTTCCATTACCCTCCTCTCAGCTTCTTCGCTCGAGCTTTCATTCATCGCGAAGCTTTTCTCTCGGTTTCTGTCTCTATGTATCGCTCATTGTTAGACTCTCCTCCGATCTGTTCCCGGGTACTCTATTACGGCGGTGCCCTCCATCTCCTTATTCCCTTTTTTATTTTATTTTCAAGTAAAGTTTTGAAATGTTCGCAAATATATTAATGGGTTTTAGCCCATTATGATAACAATATAGGCCTAATAAGAAGACGGTGACTAATATTTATTTAACATAAATAAAAAGGAAAACGAAAAAAAAAAGGAAAGAGATGATATATATTTAACAGATTAGTTCGATCTTTCTTCTTCATTCTCTCATTCAATCTTTTTCCGAATATCTGAAAACCCTAAGAAACATTAACAGATCAGCAACACGAGAGATCATGGCCTCTCTAGGTTACATGAACCAGAAAGATACGAAAGTGATGCTTCCAAGGCCGTCGCGAGTCAAGAACAAGACTCCGGCGTTGGTTCAAATCACCGCCGAACAGATTCTAAGGGAATCTCGTGAGAGGCAAGAGGCTGAGATTCGGCAGCCTAAGCATACAATCACTGATTCCACTGAGCTTTCCGATTACAGACTCCGACGTCGGAAGGAGTTTGAAGATCAGATCAACCGCCCAGATTGCAGCATCCATGTTTGGGTCAAATATGCTCAGTGGGAAGATTCGCAGAAAGATAACGCTCGTGCTCGGAGTGTGTGGGAACGATCATTGGAATGCAATATTCGGAACCCTACGCTCTGGGTTAAGAATGCCGAATTCGAGATGAAGAACATGTTCGTCAACAGTGCTCGAAACATTTGGGATCGAGCCGTCGATCTTCTCCCTCGCGTAGACCAGCTCTGGTATATTCACATGGAGGAGATGCTTGGTAATATCGCCGGAGCTAGACAGATATTCGAGCGGTGGATGAATTTGTCACCAGATCAACAAGCTTGGATCTCGTTCATCGAATTCGAACTCAGGTACAATGAAATCGAGCGTGCAAGATTGATCTATGACAATTTTGTTCTTTGTCATCCAAAAGCTTCTTCTTTTATTCGATATGTACAGTTCGAGATGAAGGCCGGTGAGACTGCGCGTGCGAGGAACGTGTATGAACGCGCCAGAGAGAAGCTTGCAGGTGATGAAGAAGAAGCTGAGATGCTCTTCGTCGCTTATGCTGAATTTGAAGAACGATGCAAGCAAGTAGAACGGGCCAGGACTATCTCTAAAGGAAGAGCTGATAATTTGTACAAGAAGTTTGTGGCGTTTGAGAAACAGTATGGGGATAAGGAAGGGATTGAGGACGCCATTGTTGGCAAGAAAAGGTTTCAGTATGAAGATGAAGTGAGGAAGAACCCTCTGAACTATGATTCGTGGTTCGATTACCTTAAGTTAGAGGAGAGTGTGGGGAACAAATATGGGATCAGAGAGATCTATGAGAGGGCTGTTGCTAATGTTCCACCCGCCAAGGAGAAACGATACTGGCAAAGATACATCTATCTGTGGATTAACTATGCACTGTATGAAGAAATTGAAACTGAAGATGTGGAGCGTACACGAGATGTATACAGAGAATGCCTCAAGCTTATCCCCCACACCAGATTTTCCTTTGCCAAAATATGGTTGCTCGCTGCAGAGTTTGAGATCAGGCAATTGAATCTCGCAGGTGCTCGGAAGATACTAGGAAACGCTATTGGAAAAGCTCCAAAAGACAAGATTTTCAAGAGATACATTGAGATCGAACTCCAGTTGGGAAACATAGATAGGTGTAGGAAGCTATATGAGCGGTATCTTGAATGCTCTCCTCAGAATTGCTCGGCTTGGAGGAAGTATGCTGAGTTTGAGTTTTCTCTTTCTGAAACAGAACGAGCTAGAGCTATTTTTGAGCTTGCAATATCTCAGCCTGGTCTTGACGTGCCCGAGCTGCTGTGGAAGTCGTACATTGATTTTGAGATATCACAAGGGGAATTCAATAGGACACGAGCTTTATATGAGCGACTGTTGGACCGTACTAAGCATTACAAGGTGTGGGTGAGTTTTGCGAAGTTTGAAGCTTCTGCTGCAGAACAAGAAGATAATGATGATGTTATTAACCACATCAAACGCGCCAGAGCGGTTTTCAACCGAGCCGATGCATACTGCAAAGAGTCTATTCCGGAGATGAAGGAAGAACGAGCTAAGCTGTTGGAGGATTGGCTGAACATGGAGATAGGCTTTGGTGTGCTTGGGGATATTACTGTTGTACAAGAAAAGATCCCAAAGAAGCTCAAGATTCTTGAAGCTGCACATAGATGGAAGAGGCAGAAGATTACTGCTTGAGAGATGTTGTAGTTTCTTTTATGTTAAGATGTTTTTTATGCTAAACTTCTCTATATATCTACACGCATTTTTAGCAATCATTTTTGTGAAGTTTCGTACAAAGATTCTGCATTAATGTGACACTAGAATTTCGAAAATTGAGCATTGTATTATCTAAATTGTTGATATTTTAAGTTATTTGAATAATTTAAAATCTCGAAAAAATAAAAATAATATTTTCTAAATTTATTCTATAATGATACCTAGCCTAAGTGGGTTCTCAATTAACATATACTAATTTTTGACCCGAGCCATGTTCGGGATGAAATTTCGAAATAGAGTTTATATTTCCTAAATTTACTTTGATATTTTATGTTATTTGAATATTTTAAAATCCCGAAAAATTAAAAATAATATTTCCTGAATTTACTCTATGAATAATACATAGGCTAAGTGGGTTCTCAATTAATATATAAGATAATGATGTTGATGATTTTAAATTTCAAAATTGAGTTTTATATTTTCTAAATTTACTTTGATATTTTAGATTATTTAAATATTTTAAAATCTCGAAAAATTAAATATAAGAATTCCTAAATTTACTCTATGAATGACACATAGCCTAAGTGAGTTCTCGATTAATATATATGATATGATGATGTTGATGATTTTATATTTTGAAATTGAGTATTATATTTTCTAAATTTACTTTGATATTTTAGGTTATTTGAATATTTTAAAATCTCGAAAAATTAAATATAAGAATTCCTAAATTTACTCTATGAATGACACATAGGATAAGTGAGTTCTCAATTAAAATATATGATGATGTTGATGATTTTAAATTTTGAAATTGAGTATTATATTTTCTAAATTTACTTTGATATTTTAGGTTCTTTGAATATTTTAAAATCCCGAAAAGTTAAATATAATATTTCTTAAATTTACTCTATGAATGACACCTAGGTTAAGTGAGTTCTTATATATTAGGGAACACGATCTTTATCCATCCAAGAACTATCAGGTCCCTACTCGTCCACCCAAACTTTGTCCCTCTGTCTTAAACCACCTATAACGGAAGTTCTATAATGGGTTGGTTGTTTTTTTGGTTAACCGTGATTTTTTTATTTTTAAGTTGGTACAATGTAAACCGTGATTTTAAATCGTCAATTTTTACGACAATCGCAGATTTTACCGTTTGGGTGGATTTGTTTATTAACTTTGAATTTGGGTGCAATCAGCAATAGAACTTCCGTTATAGGTGGTTTAAGACAGAGGGGCAAAGTTTGGGTTGACGAGTCGGAATCTGATAGTTCTTGGGTGGATATAGATCGTGTTCCCTATATATTAATATATATGTTTAATGTTTTTCACAACTTTTGAGTTTTTTCTATTTTAGAGGAAAAAAATTCTCCAATTTCTAAGATCTTTTCTTATGTACACATACTCTTTTCTCGTTGGTTAAGGCTCTCTGCCATACATTGATTATTTGTTACCAAAATATTTGTAGACGAAATGACCAAGATTCTTGAAGCTCCTGATAAATGGAACAAAAGAGTTGTTTATATTCTAACTTTGTACATTGTAATTTATCTGTTTGATTTGGCAGTGATTTTTATTATCCAACCAAAATCAAATCTTATTTGTTTTCTTGCATAAATGAAAGAGATAAGAAGTTGTCATAATTACTTAAAACATGCAGCTTATAGGGAATAGGGTACAGAAACTTTCGTGTTACAAAAAGGATGTTTGAGATCTGTTAAAGTAAATACAAAAAATACAAAAAAATACATGAAAAGAGAATTCAGGGGTGCCAAAAACTGCAAGAAGCACCCCTTTTGCAGTACCCATTCTCGTAGAATTTACAGATTTTCAGCCCTTTGGGCGGATGAGCTGCATACGAACCTGATCCATGGTCATACCCATGGCTACTGCTGCTGTATGGCCATTGCCGGTTACTGTGATTGTTGTTAAAGCTATTGTTGTGACCGTTGTTCCACCATTGCCCGTCTCTGTTGTGCCCACTGGATCTCTTATGCTGGCTTCCCCTTGGACTACGCTCGGTGTTTCCACGGGCTGAGTCATGAGATGATACTGACCTAGGGCTCGGTTCCAAACCAACTCCTAAGACAGACTTGGGAAACCTCTCGGCTGGTACAGCTTCAACTGTGGTTTCTGATCCCAGCCTGAGAGCCGTTGTCGTTAGAGTCAGGTCATGACTTACTGAAGTTGGCGCTAATGGTGCAAAGAGCAGGAGCTCTGGACCAGCGGTTCCACAGTGGCTGAAGGGAGTGCTGTCTTTGGCTTCTGTGCCCATTGAGCTTTTTCCGGCTGAGACATTGTCAAGAATAGTAGCCTGAGAGACATCCAATCTACATGTTTCAGGTGTGAGGGACATGCGTGCCACGGGGTTAAAGAAATATTTTTCTGTCCCTTTTGTCAAATCGTCATCGTCGTCATCGCAGTGAAACGTTGAGGTGGGTGAAGAGGGCAAACCATTCTGCTCCATGGCTTCGACTTCGGCTAAGAGGTCTGAAACTGATTCATCACAATCGTCGGGGTCAGCCACAATTGCCGGCCACCCAGATGAGTGAACCACTTGGGTGTTGTCTGGAGTCTGAGAAGCCGTGGCATGATCAGCTGCCAAATCAATTGGCTTCACAGATGGTGGAGTTAAAACAACAGCATTTTGCTGAGTTACTTGAGGAAGCTGTCCTCCAGTGACCACAAAACTTGACGTGGTGGTAGCAGTATTGGTGGTAGTTGTGGTGGTGCTACTCCATGTGACACCAGATGGTCCCTTGACCAGAATACATGAAGACAGAGACTGAATAGTCTCTGCCGCTTGAGCTTCCAAGTCTTCAGGGCTCGACTTAGGTGTAGGACTGGGGAAATCAAGTAAATGGCCTTTCTGATTCAGGTTTGGTGCATGAAAAGAACCGCTTATGGGAACAGAACCACCATTCATTCCATCTTCTACAGTCTTACCATCTGCCCGCACAGCATTGGATTCATCAGTTCCTGAAGTTTCTCTTACATCAGGAGGTACCATGTGTACTGGAACTACAGACATTGATGCTGGACAACTAACTTGAGGCTGAGGACGAACAGAATTACCATCCTCAACTTTTTCAGAGCAAGATAAAGGAGCCATAACTTGTTTCCCTTTTGGATCGATAGGAAGGGCACTGACAGTAGAGGACGAGGAGGTTGCACTGGTGCTGACTGGCGTAGTGTTCTCCTGAAGACGGTTCACATCGACGCTAGTGCATCCAGAGTCGTGTGGAAACGGTTTTAGCTCTTCGGGAAGCGAAGAGGAACTTGGCAAAGTAGTTGCTTTATCAAACCGTCCAGCAAGAGCATCAGTCAGAAGCACAGACTCGTCTTGGTTCTCATGCGCTTTCCATATCTTAAGATAAGGAGGAAAATGGCCACTAGATTTCCATCTGCGGAGCTGCACCATAGAAAATGGTCCCTGGGTCTTTCCTGTTGGATCTCTATAATGCCATATTTCAATCTCCTTATCATCGTTACCAGTTTCCTTCAACACCGAAAAATAATATGACATGAAACCAAAATACGAAATATGAGAGGTTATATTGCGAACAGAGTGGAGATATAGTTAAACCTGGACTTCTGATGAGTTGTTGTTGACCTTGGAACAGTCATCTTTATCAGCACGCAAGACATTTCTGCTTCGCAAAATTGGTGCATCAAATTGTTTCTGCGCACTATTTGCCAAGTTGTTCAGAATATCGCTTCTTTTCTGCGGACCTTTATTTTGTCCCTTTATGTGATTGTCTGCAAACAAAAAACGTAGAAGATTATAAACAGCATCCACCAATCAGGAATTTTCCGTAAGATAATGAATTCACATTCTATGTTAAGGTGGGTGACCTTGTTTCCTCGTACTCAACCCTGCATCTTCTGATGATGCATGACTGGGATCCATGCTTGGATCTGTATGAACTTCTGGGATTTCCTGCAGAAGTCGCTGACGTTCCTCGGGTGATTTTAGAAGCTCTATCTTTTCTACAAATTCTCTAAGCGTGGGAAATGGTTAAGAAATAGCTGATCTTCACATTTAAATTAACTCAAAACAAACATCAAAATAGGAGTGGAGTACTTGTCAAGTTGTATACTACTCAACCAAACTATTTCCACTTACGAATAGTATGGTCATCTATGCAAGGAATTATTTCATCAACGATTCATTAAAAGATTCAATTACTAGCAAATTTTCCTAGAGAGAAGTACAACAAACGTGGTATAGCAGTCTCAAAAAGGATATTCCTTTCTATGACCCTTCTCACTGGCCCGATCACGAAGATGATTGAGCTTTAATATCTCAGCTTCCAAAGCCTACATCAACAAAACATCAGTTAGAAGCACAGCTGAGGACAATAAAGAATTATTCTCAAGGAATTTTCAATGTTTTACACGAATGATATTTGCCTCCTATAAGAAACCTACCTCATTGATTCTCATGGCTTGCAGTGTTGATGCCGTCTTCAAGATGTCACCCTGACACCGGAAATAAAAAACTTAGGCAAAATGTACAATTTCAGAACAAGAATATATTATGTGCGCATTCTTACCACAGTCAAACGTTTGTTGAGGCCACATTTTATGCTCTGGCGTAGCCGTTTGCACTCGTCCTGAAACCAATATTTTATAAGTACATTAAAAGAATAAAGTAATAAATAGAATTACTGGCGTTACCTTATTAGTAGATAGGGTTTTCACATTTTATTAACAAGTAGAGGGAGGTAGAAGAACCATATTTCAAAGAGGGCTATCTTACCTCTGTAACATTCTGATCTGATAACTGATCAATAGAGATGACTTCTATCTTGTCTAAATTTCGTATTTCTAGCATAACATCTGTAGTCTTTACGCCAAGTTGGTAGGATGTTGTTGCCTTGCAAGTACCTGTTAACCACAAAATCAGATGAGATCTTACTATTAAACTTTTGGGTCACTCACTACTCGTTTCCTTAAAAAATGGAAGTATTAATATGACCATTGACCAAGTACCTACAACTTGAACTAGCCTGTAAATATCCAGCTTCTGGTCGCTCCCAGATACCTTAATTCTCAAAATTGAGCCTACTACCTTTTCGTGAACTTGGTTGATAACATCAAGTAGATTCTCTAAAAATTTACGTCTAAGATAAATCAAGTTGATATTGTGAACATCAATGGCCGCATATGCATCCAGATTTTCGTTTTGTATTCTGCCATCAGCTTTCCTACGCATCTTCCGTCTTCTATCCCTTACCGTTGGATCATAAACACTATCCTCCTCTACCTGACTAGGAACAGCATGCGTAGTTTCACCATTCGTGGTTTTCTCATCTTTTGTTTCCTCTTGAATAAGAAAGTGAGACTCGAGAAGCTTAAGCATTTCAAAGTGACCCACTCGCTGTTGTCCAAACAACTTCACAAGCATCAGGTCACAGATAACTTGAGACTTCTGAAGAGGATCCCTAAGATTTTTTTTCTTAATATAGTCAAGCAGAAGACTTTGCACGTCGAACTGGGAAAGAACAGATGTATCGCCATTTTTCATGAAGGACACAAACTCAAGGAGTTCTTTTGTTGCCCATTTTGTATCTCCAAGAAGCTTCTTTGGACTATTACTTGAATTTTTGGCATCACTGGTCCTTCTTCTTTTTGTTCCATTCACTGCTACATCTAAACCTGAATTGTCTGAAGAATAAGCTTTGTTATAGGTATGATCATTTCGTGACTCCACTTTAGGAGCAGTGTTAGGAACCCCCTTCCAAGGATTATTTGCTTTCATAAGCTCGTCGACAGTTAGAGACAGGTCTTCCTTCAGGCAAAGCCAGTATACCTTGAATAGGTACTCCCAACTGAGCTTGTCATCAAAATCCACCTTAACCTATGCATGCAACAGAAAAACAAGGAAAAGAATTATGACGGGTTAACATTACCTATTGTGTCAGATACTGTACACATGTTATGTGCATGGAGTGCATGGAAACACTACGAGGGAATTGTAATCGGGTCAAGATATAGAAACTCCAGGTTTTGTAATAAAGAACAATCAAAAGAGATGTGGCCCAAACAAGACTCAAATCAACAAACTATATTCCTCATAAGGTAATTGTGGCAGGTTGGTAAAAATTTGATTGGCACGATCAAACTTTGCAGCTAAACATTGAATGGAATCTGTATAATGTGGATGAGTGTCTTACTGCTTCATTATCTCCTTGAGCAATATCCTCAATCAACATAATAGGCTTAATACATGTTCCACAAAGACCCATGTTATCTCTCACAATCACATAGTCGGCATCTTTAATGCACCGCTTACAAACAGAAAAAGTGCATGTATAACACATGTAACTAGAAGCTTTCTGGCATGTACCGCATATGTGCCAACCTGAAATGAACGAGCCATAAAATTAGTTTTCTAAGGATGTTCACGTTGCAAGAGATTTGAAATAACGGCATGTCAGAACAATCAGTCCCTAGATTGCTGAAATAAAAAAGACAAGATAGTAACATCATGGACTATACACACATACCACAGTTCCATTTAGCCGTTGTTCGAAAGAATGCCTCATCTCTCTTAATACAAGCGGGATGGTATGCTTTGGGGCAATTCCTGGATGGACAAGACAAACCCATCAAAACTTATCAATAATGCAAATACCATTTCTAAAGCTCCAACACTACCCTCTTGCTTTTCTACCAGTTGTTTAGCTTCTAATCTATAGCATTAACCAGCGCGTAATTCATAATTAGAGTGAGTGATGAGATATAGCGCATAGTTATTTTGAAACTCGAATAAGCCAAGGCCCTAATATCTACCTCTGTGCATACTATCTAACAGAGATATCACCGTAAGCTGATAATCACTCACCGGCGATCACAGAGAACGAGGTCTCCACCGTCGAAGCAAATAAAGCAGACATCCTCTTCTTTATCGTCCTTCCGCGGTGGCGGTGGCGGCGGCGGCCGAGTATGTGACGGCGTCTTAGCCTGTGCTCTCGGAGGTCGGCCTCGTTTTCGTTTTACAGGGGCAACTTCATCAACAACTTTAGCCTCTTGTTCAATGGACACAGCCACCGCCTCACCCACCGTGGGGGCAGGTACAGAAAGAGCAGGAACTTGAGTTACACCGATCTCCTCACATTGATCAACTCTCATGAGATCAATCCCCGTAACCGAACTGTCTTCGCGACAAGGCAAAGCAGCCAACTCCGAGTCGCCTTGCTGTAGCCGCTTCTGTTGATTCTCCATAATTAGTCAAGAATTCGAAAAGTATATTAGTACTACGTATAGATCAATCAGTGAAATAGAAACCCTAATCTGAGGTTCTTTGGGGATTTTGGCGATGATGATGGAGAGTATGGGGTGATGTGTTTAGAACGAAGACTAGTGGGAGAAAAAAAATGAAATGGACTTTTGTTTTCGCTTTTTCACACTTTTTTGCTTTGTTATTTGACTCCATTTTAAGAGAGAAAAATGTTAATGAACTTCTTAGTTTGTAAACTTTATTTTCCAAAAATACTACTATTTCTTTGATCTCAATTTATTTTTCTCAGTATATAAGATTTTCTTAGATTTTTTTTTTTACGAGATTTTCTTAGATTAAATTAAATTAAATTACATACCATAGAATTAAAACAAAATTGAACAGAGCAATAATAGTCAAAGATGGTGTCTCAAAATGTTTAAACAGTTCCCATATCGTCTTTTCTATATATATATATATATATATATATATATATATATTTGTCAAGCTATATATAATTTCATGTATCACATAGATGATAGAGAAATACTAAAGTTTGATAGTTAATTATAATTTTTAGTGAATCGGAATATATAGTCTACTGCGGTTATTGAGTTACCACCTGAATGTTGTGGAGGGGGAAGAAATTATAAACAAATAGTAGTAGTTTATACGTTATAGATACAAATTTTTTTCTATTTTTGTGTTGTTTAGGATTTTAAAATTAGAAATTAGGGTTTAATGTTTTAGATTTATAGATTAGGAAATATGATTTAGAATTTAATATTTAGAGATTAGAATTTATATTACCAAATGTATTTTAGTCATTTTTCAATTAACATTTATTACTATTAAATTTTTATTCATATTTTTTTCAACAAACTTTATTGACCTATGTATTATTTTTATCTAATATTGATACGAATTTTCTTAGATAAAATATCCCAAAAAGTTGAAAAAAATACTCCAAAAACATATAATTATAGAAAACATGAAAGTGTAAACTGAGTACAATTTCATAGGATGTTTCAATTTTTGTTTTTGAAAGTACAAAACTAGTTGGTTCATATGCACTTAAGTAACTTCATTCGCCACATTCACATGGTATTTTTTTTTCCACGCAAAAGAGTATGAAATATAATGTGCCAAAGCACTAATTTTTACAAACGGTTATAACCGATACAATAACCATAAATCAGAAAGCACGACGATTAACAAGATAATCCCGTAAGATAAGCCGGCGGTTGACAAACAAGAACCCCGGAAACAAGGTAAAAGTACAGAAAAGACTCGGAAAATGACACCCATAGCTAACAACTGAGACAGGGAAGCAATAGCTGGAGACAAGGCTGCAAAAAAATGCCGATTATTGAAGAGTCTTGAACGCCTAAGACTAGTAGATCTTCTTCCACCCGAACAAGCGAGTTGATCCAGACGAGTAACAATAGACAGAAACAACAAACTCTGGAAGCCTCAGAAAACAAAACCTATAGGTTTGACTAAGGTAGTTCCATGGCATGAAAAGAGCCTCCGTTTGAACGCCGAACTCGGCCGGAACACGGAGAGAACCCCTATCTTCAACTCAAACA
>OVAU01002011.1:0-13357 GCA_900406315.1 Biscutella laevigata subsp. laevigata
CAAAAGAGAAAATTCATATTACGGTATAAGGATGTACTCGGTAAGCAACCCGAAATGGACGGATAGTCCTAAAGAGCTCAAACTTGAAAAGTTGGGGGCATTCAAAAAGCTGGGGTATTCAAAAAATACATAAATCAATGTTGAGAGGTGACTGGTGATGATGTGATTAATGATCAGTCAAACTTCATTTAACTTTGGCCTTTGTGAAATTAAAAACAAAAACAAATCTTAAAGTTAATTGTTGTTCAAACTGTTTATTACAAGACTGCCCCTTGATCTCTCTCCAATCAAGATTGGCTTTCTTGTTAATTTCAAGACTTTTCTCATATATCTTCCTTGCTTCAATCCATTGACTTTGTGTGGACATAATTTTTCAAAACTGATCAAAAGCTAAATTATTCTTTTAGAGATATGTGAACATTAAATTTGGTGAGAACCCATTTCGTTCGAATACTTTATCTTCTTCAATAACACTAAATGAACTAATGTCTTTAAAAATAGTTTTTTTTTCTTATTGTTTTAGGAAAATATGTACTGATGTTTCATTAAAAATAGTGGGAACCTCAAAATAGGTAAATTTTAATCAAACAAATTTGGAAATAAATTGTTATCTAACACATTAGTATCATAAAAATTACTAAATATTTTTTAATTTATAAAATAATGTCCGAAGAAAATATCAAATAATAAGAAATAACAAATATAATCTAGTTCATGACCTTGTGGTTAAGTGGTAATAAGACGGGCAAAAGACATACAAGATTCCGAGTTCGATTTATTGGCTATGTGAAGTTCTAACACATTAAGACAACCTATTTATATATCCAGAGATAGAATCGGTACAAAATTTGCTTGAGTTATAAAATGACAAATATAAATTAAAAAGAAAAAAAACTAGATCGAATGTAAAGATATTTTATCACCAAATAAAACAAATTGCATATGGTTAATTTTCTTATAGATTTTCTTTTTGAACTTAATTATTTAAATATTAACAGTTACGGTTTTTATTTGCTAATTTATTATTGATAGGTTAAAAATGCTAATACTACTTATTTTTGCATCAAATTTAGATTTATAAATTTAACAAAACTTATGAATCTTTGTTAGCCAATGTGCTTATTCAGCTAAGTTGACCGAAGTGTTATGGTCAAAAAGTTTTTTACAAACAATTTAATTCAACTACAAAACTTTTTTTTTTTTTGGTTGATTGTGGGCCACAACAGGGAATCTCACTCCCTTTACAAACTTCATTATGGAAATCAAAACGAGTCGAACTTGCGAGGGTAAACAGCCAAGGCATGTAATGTTTCCACCACCGCTAAACACGACGTTCCAACTACAAAACTCTAATTCATAGTCATATGGACTTTGGTCGTCTTTATTTCTTCTTATTTATTATTTTTTCTCATTAACTTACCTTTTTAAGTAATAAAATCAGTCTCTCTTTTTTTTTGTCATCAAGTAATAGAATCAGTCATGTTGACAAAAAAGGTAATAAAATCAGTCTGAAGAACAAATCAGTCTTTTAATTCAAGATGCATACATACAAAATTTGTATCCAAAGGAAAAAAGAAATTTAAGAACGAAAAGAAAAGAAATTTAAGAAAGAAAAAAAAAATCACATCCATGCAGGCTCTAACGTTAAGTTGACTAGCATAGCGATAAAGCAGATAATAAATTCTTCATTAATATTTCAAAAAAAAAAGTTCTCCATTAATATTTTTCAATTAAAGAAAATAAAACCTCACCTTTCTCTCTCTTTTTCTCTCTTTTGCTTCTCTCTCAATTTTCTCTCTGCTAAAAACCCTAAATTTCCTCCGATTTCTTCATCCTCTATATTTCTTATAGCGAATTTGGTCTGCTTTACTTGAAATCCAGTTGGGGATTTCAATGATCGGAAGAGAGAAATTCCGAATGATGGGAAAAATCTTCTAAAACGGAAGCTTTAATCTCTCCGAAAATCGGAGTTTTTGTTTGTTTGTTTGGTTGAAATGTATAAGAATCAGCTACAAGAGCTAGCACAGAGGAGTTGCTTTAATCTTCCTTCTTATGCTTGTATAAGGGAAGGTCCAGACCACGCGCCGCGATTCAAGGCTACAGTTAACTTCAATGGTGAGATCTTTGACAGTCCTCAGTATTGTTCAACTCTCCGTCAAGCTGAACACTCTGCTGCTGAAGTTGCTCTTAATGCACTCTCTAATCGGGGCCCTTCTCACTCTCTCGCCGCTAGGATCTTGGTTAGTTTGCTTCACTCTCTCCCTCCTTTCTGGTTTCTCTCATTTTACTTGGAACTTTTAAGCTGCCGATGTTGGTTTTGCGTCGAATTTGCATGTGAGTGATGTGTTTAGTCTGTGGTTGTGGTTAAGTTATTTGGGATTTGGTTTCTGAGTTTTCTGATCAGAGAGTGATATATCCACATTATGTTTTAACTGGAACTAGATTCTTTTGATTAGTTAATTATCTATGGATCCATAGTTTTGATATCTTGTTCTCTTTTTGTTTGATCGATTAGGAACAATGAGTTATTCAGATTTTTTTGGTGGCTAATCTGATTCTTCAGATCATTTATATTAGTGGTAGGACTTTGGATGCATGCCTTGGATCTGTTATGATACTTCTATCAAATGCTTTTCGTGAAGCATGACTGTGTATACTTGTCTTGCTCTGTTCGGTTGTTGTAGGATGAAACGGGTGTCTACAAGAATCTGTTGCAAGAAATAGCTCAAAGAGTGGGAGCTCCTCTACCAAGATACACAACCTTTAGGTCTGGTCTTGGCCATCAACCTGTGTTTACTGGTATTGTAGAATTGGCTGGAATCACATTTACCGGAGATCCGGCTAAGAACAAGAAGCAAGCTGAGAAGAATGCTGCTATGGCTGCTTGGTCTTCCCTTAAACAATGTGAGTTCTTCTTTGCCTTGACCCAATTTCTCCATTTTATTATATGGTTTTACTCTTAACTAAAGTATCTATTCGAAATGTAGCTCCATTTATGTTGTGCGTCTTGTTTGTTCTTTTATGTTCTTCTTGTAACAGTGGCGAAAGAAACTTCAAGTTCAGTGCCGGAGTCTGAGAACATTGATGAACTCGAACAGGTGATCATAGCAAGAGCCTTGATAAACTATCGTATTAAGGAAAATATCGGCACGGGAAGCTCCTCAAGTGTTCCTGTTCCATTTGCAAAGAAATTTTATATGCAGAATCCTAGACCAACAAGTCCCCAGCCTTCTCCTGCCACCACATCCAGAATCTTACCTTTTATTTGCCATAGACCTTCTTCTAGAAGCAGATCCTCAGCAGCAACTTCCGGGTTTGACAGGGTTATGGCAGCAGCCTTGGAAAGCCGTGGCTACCACCGGCCTCTGCAGAGATTTGCAAATCCAGGAACAGCAGCTCCTCCTTATGTTCCTATGAGGCATTTTGGATCAACATGCCAAGGGATGGCTCCGCCTGTCACAATCAGAACCACTGCTCCGGTCTTCTCTGCACCTCCAATGCCTCCTCCACCTTCTACAAACACTCAGCTACCACCACCTTCAGCGTATGTCCCATCGCTGATGCGGACTGCTGCACCCGTGAGGATCGCTCCACCTGTCACGATCAGAACTGTGGTGCCTGTTTTTGCTGCGGCTCCGCAGATTAGAAAGGAAGAACCTCTGCCCGTTAGAAGAGTGAATATCCAAACTCCTGTGAAGCCTGCAATTGAAGTAGATGAGACCCGGAGATCACCGGTCCAAGACAACGAGAAGAGTACTCCAGTTTTGCATGACATTCTGGAAATTAGAGAAGAAAAAGAAAGAGCTAAAACAGTTTCAGAGAGTGAGAAAACAGCAGCAAAAAGAGAACCGGAGACAGCAAGAGAGGCACTGGAGAATCTCAAAGTCTGATGCGTGTGGAAAAATAAGAGAACTGTGTATTGATTTTAGTATTTTTGAGGTTGGTTTCTGAAGTAATCGTCGTTATTATACTCGGTGGATCGAGAAGTTTGATAAAATCAGAAGGATTTGTATTATATTTGGGAGTTTTAGGAGAATGGACGCGCGATATGCAATTGTAAAATTGTATCAGTTTCCCTTCATATTTTTTTTCATTGTGTCATCTTCCATTTTCTTCATCATCTTCCCTAGATATGTTACTCTGTTACCTATCGTCGTTCCAAAAGAACCAAGCTCTTTTGTCTACTTTACAATCGTTTTATTTTTTGGTGTAAAGATTCTTAGTTCTTTAGGTAACCAAAATATTTCAGGATCTTATAAGAGAAACAAGGGGGAAAGGCGAAGTCATGCTCAAAACAAGTGTGAAGATGAACTAAACTCAAAATTATTTCATGTTTTATATCTGAATTCATTAACATTTTTATTAATTCATACATGAGCTATTAGAGAGTGTATACACATGCCTAAACTCATAATTACTACATGTTTAATACATGAACTCATTAACATTTCACAAATTCATACCTTAAACAAAATAATGTTAATTTTCTGTCAAAAACATTGATTAGGATGTTGAGTCGGCATCTGAGTACGTGAGTCAATTATTTACCATATAAGAAAAAAATTGTACTTGAGAAATTTGACTTTTGAGGTTAGTTTAGATATGTGTTATAGAAATTGATTTCAGTTTGAAGTTATATTGCATTTTGGGTTTTTGCTATGAAATTGCAAAATTCCCGGCTACTTTCATTTCATGGTTAATAGATATTATTTGATAATGAAGAAATCAAATCTCAATTTTGGGGAAACCAAGTCCCCGTCGATTATGGGAAATCAAGTTGTCGTCGTTGTAAGAAAATATTACAGGTGTAAGCCTTAGAAATTTGTGGAACAAAACAAGTTGAATAGAGAAGAAGCTCCTCGACATCAAAGAAAAATTATATGGTGCTTATGACCGATAGAGCGTGTAAGAAAATGGTTGTAAAGAAAAAGAAAAAAACCGTGTAAGATGATGGTGGTATTAGAGGAGACAAATCGGTGAGATTGTAAAGAGGATGAAAGATGAGTGAGGGAGAAGAACGAAGAAGAACAAGCGGTAAAAGAAGAAAGAATAGCATAAATGGAGACCTACATCACTATTTCTTTTTCTCTATTTTTAATCAAAATATATTAAAATTGCAGTTTAAAACAAAAATTGATTCGGTGAAATTAATTGGTGACTCAACATCTTAGTCAATATTTTTTTTACGGAGGATTAACACTGTTTTGTTTACGGTATGAATTAGTGAAATGTTAATAAATACATGTAGTTATTGGCTCTGTTCAAGACGTTATTTTGAGTTTAGGCATGTGTATACATTCTCTAATAGTTCAAGTATGAATTAGTGAAATGTTAACGAATTCAGGTATAAAACATGAAGTAATTTAAAGTTTAAGTAATGTGTAAACACTCTCTAATAGTTCATGTATGAATCTTCACACTTAGCTATTGTTTGGTATGAATTCGCCTTTTCTCCCGAGAAACAAGTAATCTGTTTATACTGCAAGTTTTGCAAGGGAACGAAGCTCTTTATCATTCAAGAACTGAAGTTTCTTGATAGGCTTCATAACGTTTATACTAGGCGCAGCAAAAGACAGAGCAAGGGGAAGTAGGTATATTTTAATTGTGTCTGTAAATGTTTTCTTTAAGTCTATTTTTGGTTTATTAATTGTTTGAGTCTGAGTCTGAGTCTGTAAATTCCACTTTCTATATAAAGGGGTGGACTATCATTAGAAGGTATCTTTGAAGTTGAGGAGTCTTGATTGAGACTCTTGAACAGAGGAGACTAGGCAGAGTTCTGGATCGGATTGTGATCTTATACTCTTGCGAATTGTATCTTTCTCATTGTGAAATAAAGAAGAACGGTTTGGCTATACAAACGATAGGAATTACAATAGAGTTCTTATCAACTGGTGGGTCCTGTCGTGGCTCGTTGGTGCTTCTTGGGCTCAAGATTACCCCACACGTGGATCCTTCTGATTGTTTAGCCTCTTCAACGTTTCCAGAGCCTTCGGAAAGTCAAAATCCCTAATCTTGTTCTCTTTCGTTGTGTGCGTTTCTCCGCCGACAGGTTCTTTACAGTCACCTCTCTCTTTCCTATCAACTGGCACACTCCCGTCGTCAGTCTCTCCGAAAATCACGATCTCCGATTCGCCGTATTAGGGGCAGACAGTTCGTCGAGTTCTTCATGAGGTCTAATCCGCTTTTTCATACGGATATCGTCATGCCCGAGACGAAGACGCAGCGCCTGGCTCGCGAGGCAAAAGAAAAAGTGACGTTGGAAGTTCAACCCTCCGAAAATCACAGGTTGAGACTTCTGTCTCTACTGACTCCTCCGCTGGCAAAACCAAAGACTCTGGTGTTCTTTTCGACGAAGAACCAAAATGGGCTCGAATTACCATGGCGGCCATGAATGAACACGAGCAGCGTACGGAAGACAGATTTCGTCAATTAGAAGCTTCCATCACTGTGTCAGTCGCCACAACCATTTCACAAGCATTCCAAGAACGCGATAAGATTCAGCCGCAACCAATTACTTCATCTCCGGCGTTACCAAAAGTACCTCCGACAAAACCTCATGGCAAAGATGTAGCATTTTCGACACAGGACATACGTTTCATTCCTGGCGAGCAGAATGTGTCCACTCGAAATCAGCAGTTTATGGAGCTTAACAAACCGGTCCAGGTAAGTTCTTCTTCCTGGGAACCTGGCCTTAGTTTTGGGGAACCAATGAAACGTAGAAATCTTGCGACTGGGTTTGGACATCAGGAACAATTCGATGCACAGGATAATCGTGGGTATTATGATCCTGGGCAGCGTAGATATGATATTAGAGATCATCATGATAGACCCGATTATCGCATGACAACCATTAAGGATAAGATGTTGAAGAAAATAGAGATGCCTATTTGTAATGTGGATGATATATATGGTTGGCTCTCGCTTGTTGAAAGATTTTTCAGGTTACGACAATACACTGACAACGACGATCGTTTGGAGGTGGTTTCGTTGTGTTTAGAAGGTGCAGTGCTGGGATGGTTTAACAGTGTAATCGAGTATCGACCGTTTCTTAATTGGCAAGACTTTAAGGCCAGATTAATATCACGTTTCAGTAAAACCGTGGTTCGTGACCCAAGTCAGCTATTCTTCGCGGTTCAACAGACAGGATCAGTGGAGGAATATATCCAAGAATTTGAAAGCTTACTCTCGTTGACTAAAGGCTTGGATATGGTGAAAGTTTAGGGGTTTATAAATGGCCTTGAACCAGCAATGCGAGAAGTGGTCGAAATGACCAAGCCAGACACTTTGGATGGTTTGTAGAGAGAAGGCTCAAGCAGCTCGTTTTCAATCTTAACCTACACATACTACTTCTACCTGGAAGCAGAGGACCACAATACCGTCGACTGCTGCCGTCTCAAAGCCATGGATCCCGGGCAGTTCGAGACCACAACTGAAACTTTCCGACGCAGAGATCAAGGACTGTAAGAGCAAGGGGCTGTGTTTTAAGTGCGACGCGAAATGGTTCCGAAATCATGAATGCGCTAATAAAGACTTGCAAGTAGTTACAACGCTGCATGGCCTGGACGTGGAAATCCTTGAACAGGAGGACGATATATTGGATGAAACTTACCATGACCCTAATCTCATGGTTCTATCTCTTAGTTCTTTCACGGGGCAGGGGTCACCACAAACAACGAAAGTTAGAGGCAGAGTTGGTAACACCGAGGTGGTGATTATGATCGATAGCGGCGCCTCACATAATTTTGTGGCTCCTGATATTGTTACTCGCGCGAAATTGTCTCCAACAGCATCGTCGAATATTGATGTTCGTTTGGGAAACGGTGTGTCGGTCAAATGGTTTGGTATTTGTAAAGATGTTTCGTTTCAGTTAGCAGATCTGAGGTTCCAAACAGATTTCATTACGCTGGAATTAGGCAGTGCAGATATTATACTTGGGGTGTAGTGGCTTGCATCTCTGGGTACTTGTTTGGTTGACTGGGGAAAACAAGAGCTCACATTTACACATGATGGTCGGGAAGTGACAATGTTTGGGGATCTGGACCTCCACAGTGACACATCTCTGCGAACGTTAACACCAACATTTAAACCGGTGCTTTTGAATAGACTAAGTCAACAAGATGATGTTAAGTGTCTTCCATAATTGCAAGAAGTGATTGACACATTTGCCGATGATTTCGAAATTCCTACTGACCTCCCTCCTGTTCGTGGCAATGAACACTCCATACGATTGCTTCCGGGAACTGGTCCAATCTCGGTGCGCCCTTTTCGCTATCCTCATGCTAGCAAAACCGCCATGGAGGACTTGGTTCAGCAAATGTTAACAGCTGGGTTCATTCGTCCAAGTCGCAGCCCGTTCTCGAGTCCTGCTTTGTTGGTTAAGAAGAAAAAAGGGAGTTGGCATTTCTGCGTTGACTACAGAGCCCTCAATAGAGCTACGGTTCCGGATAAATTTCCCATACCAGTTATCGATCAGCTCCTCGATGAACTCCACGGAGCTACAATCTTCACCAAACTTGATTTAAGATCGGGATACCACCAAATCCGAATGACCGAGGCTGATATTGAAAAGACGGCTTTCCGCACACATGAAGGCCATTATGAATTCGTCGTGATGCCTTTTGGTTTATCTAATGCACCGGCCACTTTCCAATCTCTTATGAATTCTGTTTTTAAACAATTCTTACGAAAATTTGTCCTCGTATTTTTTGATGATATCTTGATATATAGTTCTTCAGTTTCAGATCACATTCGCCATTTGACACTTGTTTTGAATGTGTTTCAGGAACAACACTTCTATGCAAATCGTAAGAAGTGTTCATTTGGTCTTTACCAAGTCGAATACCTGGGTCATGTTCTGTCTGGCAATGGCGTATCCAAAGATCCAGCAAAAACAAGTGTGATGAGGGATTGGAAAACACCATCTTCTGTTCGAGCTTTGCGTAGCTTTCTTGGTCTTACAGGTTATTATAGGAGATTTGTTCGAAATTACGGGTTGATCGCGAAGCCTTTGACCACATTACTCAAGCGGGATCAATTCGCCTGGTCTCCATAAGCACAGAACGCTTTTGAAACACTAAAAACAGCCATGTGTTCCACGCCAGTGCTAGCTTTGCCTAACTTCGACGAGACTTTTGTGATTGAATCAGATGCTTCAGGGGTCGGTCTTGGAGCTGTTCTGATGCAGAAGAAACAACCGATCGCATAATTTAGTCGGGGCCTTACTGATCGGGAACAGCTCAAACCAGTCTACGAGAGGGAATTGATGGCCGTGGTTTTAGCCATTCAGAAGTGGCGACACTACTTGTTGGGGAGACATTTCGTGGTTCACACGGACCAGAAAAGCCTTAAATTTTTGTTGGACCAACGTGAGATATCGATGAAGTATCAACGATGGATGACTCGACTGTTGGGCTACTCTTTTGATATAGTCTACAACGCCGGTGTGGAGAATAAAGCCGCAAATGGATTGTCACGACGGGACTATTGCGCAGCCTCGGTTCCGGAATTCTCAGTTCTATCAGTTACAATCCCTCAGGCAATCGAGAAACAAGACCTCTTTGCTGAAATAGCTGCTGACTCGAGTATTTCTAGCAGAAAACAGGAGGTCGCGAACCCCTCCCATATCTCGTCCAAGTATACGGTGGCGGAGGACAAATTATTCTACAAAGGGCGCCTGGTCATTCCTGCATCCTCAAGGTTTATTCCTCTCATCATTCAGGAATTTCATTCAGGTGTTCTAGGGGGTCACGCGGGTATATTACGGACCCTGAAACGAGTGCAGCAAGTGTTTTAGTGGCAGGATATGCGACGTTCAGTGGAGAAATTCGTCTCAAAATGCTTGATATGTCAAACACACAAGTACTCCATCCTTACACCAGCAGGACTTCTCCAACCACTGCCTGTTCCGACTTCGATTTGGACAGATTTAAGCATGGACTTTATTGAGGGTCTCCCGCTTTCCTCAGGGGTCAATGTGATCTTTGTGGTGGTTGATCGCCTGAGCAAGTATGCGCATTTCATTGGCCTGCATCACCCTTTCACTGCCCGGGATGTTGCTTTGCGCTTTACTCAGGAAATTGTCCGGTTACATGGGTTTCCAGCCACTATCGTCTCCGATCGTGACCGTATATTCCTCAGTAACTTCTGGACAGAATGCTTCAGGTCTGCGGGTACAAAGCTGAAATTCAGTTCTGCTTTCCACCCTCAATCTGACGGCCAAACCGAGGTCGTGAATCGGACCTTAGAGACATACTTACGCTGCTTGGCATCTGAACATCCACAGAATTGGGCACGTTACCTCGCTTGGACTAAGCTATGGTACAATACAACTTTCCATTATGTACTCAAGACTACACCATTTCACGTCGTTTATGGCAGGCCTCCTCCGCAGCTGCTTCGGTTTGAGACTGGCTTTACTGCAAACTTTGAGCTGGAAACGTTATTGCAGGACAGAGATCGGATGCTGGACTCCATCAAGGCTCACTTAGTTCATGCTCAACAAGCCATGAAGAATAACGCAGACAAAAAGCGCAGAGACCTAGTTTTTGCGATTGGTAATAAGGTTTTCTTAAAACTTCGCCCCTATCGACAAAAGTCAGTGGCCAAACGTATTTGCCACAAACTTTCTGCCCGTTTTTATGGCCCATTCGAGGTGATCGAGAAGATTGGAAAGGTCGCTTACAGGTTACAACTACCGCCAACATCACGCATCCATAACGTTTTTCACGTCTCACAACTTAAACCAGTTTTAGGGGCTCATCACATCGTCAATCCGTTACCCGTAACGCTTTCAGAGACTGTAGAGTTTATCGTGGAACCAGAACTGATCTTGCAAACGAGGCATGATTCGCTAGGACGTTTGGAGGTTTTGGTTCAATGGAAGGACCTACCTGCTCATGAGTGTACTTGGGAACAATGGCATGAACTTCGACATCAGTTCCCTAACTTCCAGCTTGAGGACAAGCTGGCTTTCAAACCGGGAGGTAATGATAGGCTTCATAACGTTTATACTAGGCGCAGCAAAAGACAGAGCAAGGGGAAGTAGGTATATTGTAATTGTGTCTGTAAATGTTTTCTTTAAGTCTATTTTTGGTTTATTAATTGTTTGAGTCTGAGTCTGTAAATTCCACCTTCTATATAAAGGGGTGGACTATCATTAGAAGGTATCTTTAAAGTTGAGGAGTCTTGATTGAGACTCTTGAACAGAGGAGACTAGGCAGAGTTCTGGATCGAATTATGATCTTATACTCTTGCGAATTGTATCTTTCTCATTGTGAAATAAAGAACGGTTTGTCTATACAAACGATAGGAATTACAATAGAGTTCTTATCATTTCTTCAATCAGAGAACAGAGCCAACAAAATCTTGTCAGTGTTTAACAAAGTGAATAAGGTCGACCACAAAAACAGTGTCACTATACACCAGAAAATCTCACCACAGTTTCTCGACTTACAATTATAATAACAATAATACACCATGAAAACACATCTCTCTAAATCTGTCCCTTTCAACGTGATGCAAGAGACCAGAAGTTGAAGAGAAAAGAGGGCAAAGCAGCAAACCAGCTTATGAAGGCTAATGCAGTTGATGTCTCAAACTGAATACAGTGGTTTTGTGCGCAGCTATTCAGATCGTTGTCTATCAGAACCGTTATGCCTGCCGATGCACAAGCAGCAGCGAAAGTAAGCGTCGATGTCACCTGTGTACAATAAATTGATACAGGCTAAGTGATTCATAGAGTGATTGATACAGGCTAAGTGATTCATAGAGTGTGTTAATCTCTAACCCCATCACCGATTGCAAACAAGCTCACAAGTCGACGGTTCTGTAGCGAACGTTTTACTAGAATGGCATAAATGTCCACTGTGACTAGTGCAAGACTCCACAAGCTCTGTACACCAGTAGCTGCAACTAGATAGCTAGTCCAGAAAATACATTAAACTATTTAGCAACGAAATCTAGTAGTCACAAATTAGGTTTAATTATATAAAACCACACAAATATAAACCAATATACTACCAATCACGTGGTATGTATTGAAGAAGATTTATCTATATAACAACCAACTTACGCACCAAAACATGACTAGTAACCAAATTAACCAACGCATGAAAACATGATAGAGTAGTCTTTTTATCAATGTATAACTTCTCAACTATAGCCATCTTATTTAACTATCTTCCTTTCTAGATTCTACCATATCTCCCAGATCAAAGAATGAAGTCTATCTGCTATGAAGATTCAAGAGACTCACAAGAATCACAATTAGTCATATTAAGCAACAAAGTTAGCTTCTTTTGTATTATATATTCGTTAATGGAAACAAAAGATATAGATTCGAGGTTACAGATTTCACCATAGAGTAACGAAAAAAAAACTTAACCGCTGAATCCGGAAAAGCTCCGAGAGGACCAAAACTGAAAAAAGTCTTACCAGAATGCAGTAACAGAAGGGAAATCGTTTGTAGTAGCCATGACACAAAGTGATGCAGCTGCAAAAAAGAACTGAAAGAAACGAAGTGCAAGGCCAAGTAAGGTCCCAGGCATCCCTTCTATATTATCCATTCTCACACGAGGCGGATTCTCTCCTACTTCTGTAGCTGGAGGATCTTCCACCGGATGCACCGATGCATGGCTCACATTCATTTCCTTCTTTACTTCCGCCAAACTAAATTCAACACATTTTTCTGATTTTTTTTTCTCACTTTCCTCTTTAACAATACAAAATCTCAGAATCTAGTTGCCAATCTCACCTTTCACCACCTGTAGTAATCAGATACACAAAATTAGCCATAACATTGTTCTAACTAATGATAATCAAACTAAACAGTTTTCAAGAAATCGTGTTGCATTTAGATTCTCAGTAAACAGAAACAGCTACTTATTCGACGATTTTCTTTTTACCAACCAAAATCTTCGGTATAAATAATTAAACAGACGAATGAAGCGCTTTATGGATTCTCTATGTTCTACACACACCAAGCTAATCCAAAGAAAGGATAGATTTCTGGGTTGATTTCCAACTAGAGTTGTCAAATAGAAAAAAGAGATCCAGCACGCAGATCGAGAGGAGTGAGAGAGATTCGTGGTTACCTGAGAATCAAGCAGAGAGGAAGAAATCGCAGGTAGGAATGGAGCTTGGGAAGAGGAAACCCTAAGCTAAATCACGGGGAAGAAGAAGAAGAGATCGTGGAAAAGTTAAGGTTTATGCGAGAATCGATCAAAAAAGAAGGAATATGTCGAAAATCAAAGTAAGGTTTAAACCAAAGGAAATGGTTTAACACTAATCATCCTCCCTAATCTATATTAACTTTAATGGATTACTAGAATTGAGTCCGCACCATGTGCGGATATTTATT